>JANJGN010000636.1:15000-340000 GCA_026770705.1 Isurus oxyrinchus
AGAGAGATACTCACACACACACTCACTCACACAGAGAGAGATACTCACACACACTCACTCACACAGAGAGAGATACTCACACATACACTCACTCACACAGAGAGAGATACTCACACACACTCTCACTCACACAGAGAGATACTCACACACACACTCACTCACACAGAGAGAGATATTCACACACACTCACTCACACAGAGAGATACTCACACACACACACACTCACACACAGAGAGATTCTCATACACACACTCACTCACACAGAGAGAGATACTCACACACACTCACTCACACAGAGAGAGATACTCACACACACACTCACACAGAGAGATTCTCATACACACACTCACACACACAGAGAGAGATATATATACACTCACACACACTCACACAGAGAGAGATATACTCACTCACTCACACACACACAGAGATACTCACACACAGAGATATTCATACACACACAGAGAGATATATATACACACACACACACACACACACACACTCACACAGAGAGAGATATACTCACTCACTCACACACACACAGAGATACTCATACACACACAGAGAGATATATATACACACACACACACACACACACGCACACACAGAGACTGAGGGGCAAACACACGCTCACACAGAGAGAGATATATACACTCACACACACACACACAGAGATACTCACACACAGAGATACTCACTCACACTCACACAGAGAGAGATATATACACTCACACACACACACACACACAGAGATATATACACACACACACACACGCTCACACAGAGAGAGATATATATATACACACACACACACACACACTCACACACACACAGAGACTGAGGGGCAAACACACGCTCACACAGAGAGAGATATATACACTCACACACACACACACAGAGATACTCACACACACACACTCACACAGAGAGATATATACACACACACACTCACACAGAGAGAGATATATATACACACACACACACTCACACAGAGATATATATATACACACACACACACACACACACAGAGACTGAGGGGCAAACACACGCTCACACAGAGAGATATATATACACACACACACACACACACAGAGATACTCACACACAGAGATACTCACTCACACTCACACAGAGAGAGATATATACACTCACACACACACACACACACTCACACAGAGAGAGATATATATATACACACACACACACACACACACACACACACAGAGACAGAGGGGCAAACACACGGTCACACAGAGATATACACACACACACTCACTCACACAGAGAGAGATACTCACACACACTCACTCACACAGAGAGATACTCACACACACTCACACACACAGAGAGATACTCACACACACACTCACTCACACAGAGATATATACACACACACAGAGATATATATATACACACACACACACACACACACACAGAGATATATATATACACACACACAGAGAGATATATATATACACACACACACACACACACACACAGATATATATACACACACACACACACACACACACACACACACACAGAGAGAGATATACACACTCACTCACACACACAGAGAGATATATATATATACACACACACACACACTCACAGAGATATATACACACACACACACACACAGAGACTGAGGGGCAAACATGCTCACACAGAGATATATACACACACACACACACACACACACACACAGACTGAGGGGCAAACACGCTCACACAGAGATATATACACACACACACTCACACAGAGAGAGATACTCACACACACACACAGAGAGAGATACTCACACACACACTCACTCACACAGAGAGAGATACTCACACACACACTCACTCACACAGAGAGAGATACTCACACATACACTCACTCACACAGAGAGAGATACTCACACACACTCTCACTCACACAGAGAGAGATACTCACACACACACTCACACAGAGAGATACTCACACACACACTCACTCACACAGAGAGATACTCACACACACTCACTCACACAGAGAGATACTCACACACACTCACTCACACAGAGAGATACTCACACACACTCACACACAGAGAGAGAGATACTCACACACACTCACTCACACAGAGAGATACTCACACACACTCACACACAGAGAGATTCTCATACACACACACACACACACACACAGAGATACTCACACACACTCACTCACACAGAGAGAGATACTCACACACACACACTCACTCACACAGAGAGAGATACTCACACACACACTCACTCACACAGAGAGATACTCACACACACTCACTCACACAGAGAGATACTCACACACACTCACACACAGAGAGAGAGATACTCACACACACTCACTCACACAGAGAGATACTCACACACACTCACACACAGAGAGATTCTCATACACACACACACACACACACAGAGATACTCACACACACTCACTCACACAGAGAGAGATACTCACACACACACTCACTCACACAGAGAGAGATACTCACACACACACTCACTCACACAGAGAGATACTCACACACACACTCACACACACAGAGATACTCACACTCACTCACACAGAGAGAGATACTCACACACACCTTCACTCACACAGAGAGATACTCACACACACACTCACTCACACAGAGAGAGATATACTCACTCACTCACACACACATAGAGATAATCACACACAGAGATACTCACACACTCACACAGAGAGATATATACACACACACACACACACACACACACACACAGAGACTGAGGGGCAAACACACGCTCACACAGAGAGAGATATATATACACTCACACACACACACACACACACACAGAGATATATATACACACACACACACTCACACAGAGAGATATATATACACACACACACACACACACACTCACACAGAGACTGAGGGGCAAACACACGCTCACACAGAGATATATACACACACACACTCACACAGAGAGAGATATATACACTCACACACACACACACAGAGATACTCACACACACAGATACTCACTCACACTCACACAGAGAGATATATATACACACACACACACACACACACACACAGATACTCACTCACACTCACACAGAGATATATATACACACACACACACACTCACACACATACAGAGATACTCACACACACACACTCACACAGAGAGAGATATACTCACTCACTCACACACACACAGATACACACACACAGAGATACTCACTCACACTCACACAGAGAGATATATATACACTCACACACACACACACAGAGATACTCACACACAGAGATACTCACACACTCACACAGAGACATATACACACACACACACACACACACACACACACAGAGACTGAGGGGCAAACACACGCTCACACAGAGAGAGATATATACACTCACACACACTCACACAGAGATACTCACACACAGAGATACTCACTCACACTCACACAGAGAGATATATACACACACACACACACACAGATACTCACACACAGAGATACTCACTCACACTCACACAGAGAGATATATATACACACACACACTCACACAGAGAGATATATACACACACACACACACACACACAGAGATACTCACTCACACTCACACAGAGAGATATATATACACACACACACACACACAGAGAGATATATATACACACACACACACACACACAGAGATACTCACACACACTCACACAGAGAGATATATATACACACACACACACACACACAGAGATACTCACACACAGAGATACTCACTCACACTCACACAGAGAGATATATACACACACACACACACACTCACAGAGATACTCACTCACACTCACACAGAGATATATATATACACACACACACACACACACAGAGATACTCACACACAGAGATACTCACTCACACTCACACAGAGAGATATATACACTCACACAGAGAGAGATATATACACACACACACACACACACAGAGACTGAGGGGCAAACACATGCTCACACAGAGAGAGATATATACACTCACACACACTCACACAGAGAGAGATACTCACACACACACACACTCACACAGAGAGATATATATACACTCACACACACTCACACAGAGAGAGATATATACACACACACACACACACACACAGAGACTGAGGGGCAAACACACGCTCACACAGAGAGAGATATATACACTCACACACACACACACAGAGATACTCACACACAGAGATACTCACTCACACTCACACAGAGAGAGATATATACACTCACACACACACACACAGAGATACTCACACAGAGAGATACTCACTCACACTCACACAGAGAGATATATATACACACACACACACACACACACACACACAGAGATATATATACACACACACTCACACAGAGAGAGATATATATACACACACTCACACTCACACAGAGAGATATATATACACACACACACACACACACACACAGAGACTGAGGGACAAACACACGCTCACACAGAGAGAGATATATACACACACACACACTCACACAGAGATACTCACACACAGAGATACTCACTCACACTCACACAGAGATATATATATACACACACACACACACACACACACACACAGAGACTGAGGGGCAAACACACGCTCACACAGAGAGAGATATATATACACACACTCACACTCACACAGAGAGATATATATACACACACACACACACACACACAGAGACTGAGGGGCAAACACACGCTCACACACACAGAGAGAGATATATATACACACACACACACACACAGATACTCACACACAGAGATACTCACTCACACTCACACAGAGAGATATATATACACACACACACACACACACACACACACACACAGATACTCACTCACACTCACACAGAGAGAGATATATACACTCACACACACTCACACAGAGATACTCACACACAGAGATACTCACTCACACTCACACAGAGAGATATATACACACACACACACACACACACAGAGATACTCACACACACACACTCACACAGAGAGAGATACTCACACACACACACACTCACACAGAGAGATATATATACACTCACACACACTCACACAGAGAGAGATATATACACACACACACACACACACACAGAGATACTCACACACAGAGATACTCACTCACACTCACACAGAGAGATATATATACACACACACACACACAGAGACTGAGGGGCAAACACACGCTCACACAGAGAGAGATATATATACACACACTCACACTCACACAGAGAGATATATATACACACACACACACACACACACAGAGACTGAGGGGCAAACACACGCTCACACACACAGAGAGAGATATATATACACACACACACACACACAGATACTCACACACAGAGATACTCACTCACACTCACACAGAGATATATATATACACACACACACACACACTCACACAGAGAGATATATATACACACACACACACACACACTCACACAGAGATACTCACACACAGAGATACTCACTCACACTCACACAGAGATATATATATACACACACACACACACACTCACACAGAGAGATATATATACACTCACACACACACACACACACACAGAGACTGAGGGGCAAACACACGCTCACACACACAGAGAGATATATACACTCACACACACACACACAGAGATACTCACACACAGAGATACTCACTCACACTCACACAGAGAGAGATATATACACTCACACACACACACACACAGAGATACTCACACACAGAGATACTCACTCACACTCACACAGAGAGATATATATACACACACACACACACAGAGATACTCACACACAGAGATACTCACTCACACTCACACAGAGAGATATATACACACACACACACACACACAGAGATACTCACACACAGAGATACTCACTCACACTCACACAGAGAGATATATACACACACACACACACACACACACACACAGAGATACTCACTCACACTCACACAGAGATATATATACACTCACACAGAGAGAGATATATACACTCACACACACACACACAGAGATACTCACACACAGAGATACTCACTCACACTCACACAGAGAGATATATACACTCACACAGAGAGAGATATATACACACACACACACTCACACAGAGATACTCACACACAGAGATACTCACTCACACTCACACAGAGAGAGATATATACACTCACACACACACACACACAGATACTCACACACAGAGATACTCACTCACACTCACACAGAGAGATATATATACACACACACTCACACAGAGAGAGATATATATACACACACTCACACTCACACAGAGAGATATATATACACACACACACACACACACACACACACACACACACACACACACACAGACTGAGGGGCAAACACACGCTCACACAGAGAGATATATATACACACACACACACTCACACAGAGAGAGATATATACACACACACACACACACACACACACACACACACACACACAGACTGAGGGGCAAACACACGCTCACACAGAGAGATATATATACACACACACACACTCACACAGAGAGAGATATATATACACACACACTCACACAGAGAGAGATATATATACACACACTCACACTCACACAGAGAGATATATATACACACACACACACACACACACACACACACACAGACTGAGGGGCAAACACACGCTCACACAGAGAGATATATATACACACACTCACACACACAGAGAGAGACTGAGGGGCAAACACACGCTTACACACACAGACAGATATATACACACACACACACACAGACTGAGGGGCAAACACACGCTCACACAGAGAGAGAGATATATATACACTCACACACACACACACAGAGATACTCACACACACTCACACACACTCACACAGAGAGAGATATATACACACACACTCACTCACACAGAGAGAGATACTCACACACACTCACTCACTCACATAGAGAGATACTCACACACACACTCACTCACACAGAGACAGATACTCACACACACACACACACTCACTCACTCACACACACACAGAGATACTCACTCACACTCACACAGAGAGATATATATACACACACACACACACACACACACACACACACACAGAGATACTCACACTCACTCACACAGAGAGAGATACTCACACACACACTCACTCACACAGAGAGAGATACTCACACACACTCACTCACTCACATAGAGAGATACTCACACACACTCTCACTCACACAGAGACAGATACTCACACACACACACACACTCACTCACTCACACACACACAGAGATACTCACTCACACTCACACAGAGAGATATATATACACACACACACACACACACACACACACACACACAGAGATACTCACACACTCACACAGAGAGATATATACACACACACACACACTCACACAGAGAGACTGAGGGGCAAACACACGCTCACACACACAGAGAGAGAGAGATATATATACACTCACACACACACACACAGATACTCACTCACACTCACACACACACACAGAGAGAGATATACTCACTCACACACACACACACAGAGATACTCACACACAGAGATACTCATACACAGAGATACTCACTCACACTCACACAGAGAGATATACACACACACACACTCACACTCACAGAGAGAGATACTCACACACACACACACTCACACAGAGTGAGATACTCACACACACACACACTCACTCACACAGAGAGAGATACTCACACACACCTTCACTCACAGAGAGAGATACTCACACACACTCACTCACACAGAGAGAGATACTCACACACACACTCACTCACACAGAGAGAGATACACACACACACACTCACACACAGAGAGAGATACTCACACACACAATCACACTCACACAGAGAGAGATACACACACACACACAATTACTCACAGAGAGAGATACTCACACACACTCACTCACACAGAGAGAGATACTCACACACACACTCACTCACACAGAGATACTCACACACACAATCACACTCACACAGAGAGATACTCACACACACTCACTCACACAGAGAGAGATACTCACACACACACTCACTCACACAGAGATACTCACACACACAATCACACTCACACAGAGAGATACTCACACACACTCACTCACACAGAGAGAGATACTCACACACACACTCACTCACACAGAGAGAGATACTCACACACACTCACTCACACAGAGAGATACTCACACACATACTCACTCACACAGAGAGATACTCACACACACTCACTCACACAGAGAGAGATACTCACACACACACTCACTCACACAGAGAGAGATACTCACACACACAATCACACTCACACAGAGAGATATATATACACTCACACAGAGAGAGATACTCACACACACTCACTCTCACACAGAGAGATACTCACACACACACTCACTCACTCACAGAGAGAGATACTCACACACACACTCACTCACACAGAGAGAGATACTCACACACACACTCACTCACACAGAGAGAGATACTCACACACACTCACTCACACAGAGAGAGATACTCACACACACACTCACTCACACAGAGAGAGATACTCACACACACACTCACTCACACAGAGAGAGATACTCACACACACACTCACTCACACAGAGAGAGATACTCACACACACTCACTCACACAGAGAGAGATACTCACACACACAATCCCTCACACAGAGAGAGATACTCACACACACTCACTCACACAGAGAGAGATACTCACACACACACTCACTCACACAGAGAGAGATACTCACACACACACTCACTCACACAGAGAGAGATATACTCACTCACTCACACACACACAGAGATACTCACAGAGAGATACTCACTCACACTCACACAGAGATATATACACTCACACAGAGATACTCACACAGAGAGAGATATATACACACACACACACACACACACACACACACACAGAGACTGAGGGGCAAACACACGCTCACACAGAGAGAGATATATATATACACACACACACACTCACACACAGAGAGATATATATACACACACACTCACACAGAGAGAGATATATATACACACACTCACACTCACACAGAGAGATATATATACACACACACACACACACACACACACACACACACAGAGACTGAGGGGCAAACACACGCTCACACAGAGAGAGATATATATATACACACACACACACACAGAGATACTCACACACAGAGATACTCACTCACACTCACACAGAGAGATATATATACACACACACACTCACACAGAGAGATATATACACACACACACACACACACAGAGACTGAGGGGCAAACACACGCTCACACAGAATGAGATACACAGACACTCACACAGAGAGAGATACTCACACACACACTCACACACACAGAGAGATACTCACACACACTCTCACTCACACAGAGAGAGATACTCACACACACACTCACTCACACAGAGAGAGATACTCACACACACACTCACTCACACAGAGAGAGATACTCACACACACTCACTCACTCACATAGAGAGATACTCACTCACACAGAGACAGATACTCACACACACACACACTCACACACAGAGAGAGATACTCACACACACACACACACACACAGAGAGATACTCACACACACTCACTCACACAGAGAGATACTCGCACACACACACTCACACAGAGAGAGATACACAGACACTCACACAGAGAGAGATACACACACACACTCTCACTCACACAGAGAGAGATACTCACACACACACTCACACAGAGAGAGATACTCACACACACTCACTCACTCACATAGAGAGATACTCACACACACACACACACACAGAGAGAGATACTCACACACACTCACACACACAGAGAGAGATACTCACACACACACTCACTCACACAGAGAGAGATACTCACACACACACTCACTCACACAGAGAGAGATATACTCACTCACTCACACACACACAGAGATACTCACAGAGAGATACTCACTCACACTCACACAGAGATATATACACTCACACAGAGATACTCACACAGAGAGAGATATATACACACACACACACACACACACACACACACACACAGAGACTGAGGGGCAAACACACGCTCACACAGAGAGAGATATATATATACACACACACACACACAGAGATACTCACACAGAGAGAGATATATACACACACACACACACACACACACACACAGAGACTGAGGGGCAAACACACGCTCACACAGAGAGAGATATATATATATACACACACACACACACACACAGAGAGATATATACACACACACACACACACACACACACACAGAGAGATATATACACACACACACACACACTCACACAGAGAGAGATATATATACACACACTCACACTCACACAGAGAGATATATATACACACACACACACACACTCACTCACACAGAGACAGATACTCACACACACACACACACACACACACAGAGATACTCACACACCCACTCACTCACACAGAGAGAGATATATATACACACACTCACACTCACACAGAGAGATATATATACACACACACACACACACTCACTCACACAGAGAGAGATACTCACACACACACTCACACAGAGAGATACTCACACACACACACACTCACACAGAGAGAGATACTCACACTCACACACACTCACACAGAGAGAGATACTCACACACACACTCACTCACACAGAGAGAGATACTCACACACACACTCACACAGAGAGATACTCACACACACACACACTCACACAGAGAGAGATACTCACACACACACTCACTCACACAGAGAGATACTCACACACACACTCACACACACAGAGAGAGATACTCACACACACACTCACTCACACAGAGAGAGATACTCACACACACTCACTCACACAGAGAGAGATACTCACACACACACTCACTCACACAGAGAGAGATACTCACACACACACTCACTCACACAGAGAGAGATACTCACACACACACTCACTCACACAGAGAGAGATACTCACACACACTCACTCACACAGAGAGAGATACTCACACACACAATCCCTCACACACAGAGAGATACTCACACACACACTCACTCACACAGATAGAGATACTCACACACACTCACTCACACAGAGAGATACTCGCACACACACTCACACACACAGAGAGAGATACTCACACACACACTCACTCACACAGAGAGAGATACTCACACACACACTCACTCACACAGAGAGAGATACTCACACACACACTCACTCACACAGAGAGAGATATACTCACTCACTCACACACACACACAGATACTCACAGAGAGATACTCACTCACACTCACACAGAGATATATACACTCACACAGAGATACTCACACAGAGAGATATATATACACACACACTCACACAGAGAGATATATATATACACACACTCACACTCACACAGAGAGATATATATATACACACACACACACACACACACACACAGAGACTGAGGGGCAAACACACGCTCACACAGAGAGAGATATATATACACACACACACACACACAGAGATACTCACACACAGAGATACTCACTCACACTCACACAGAGAGATATATATACACACACACACTCACAGAGACTGAGGGGCAAACACACGCTCACACAGAGAGAGATACACAGACACTCACACAGAGAGAGATACACACACACACTCTCACTCACACAGAGAGAGATACTCACACACACACTCTCACTCACACAGAGAGAGATACTCACACACACACTCACACAGAGAGATACTCACACTCACTCACACAGAGAGAGATACTCACACACACACTCACTCACACAGAGAGATACTCACACACACACACTCACACAGAGAGAGATACTCACACACACACTCACTCACACAGTGATACTCACACACACACTCACTCACACACAGAGAGATACTCACACACACACTCACTCACACAGAGAGATACTCACACACACTCACTCACACAGAGAGATACTCACACACACACACTCACTCACACAGAGAGAGATACTCACACACACACTCACTCACACAGAGAGAGATACTCACACACACTCACTCACACAGAGAGATACTCACACTCACTCACACAGAGAGAGATACTCACACACACACTCACACACACAGAGAGAGATACTCACACTCACTCACACAGAGAGAGATACACACACACTCACTCACACAGAGAGAGATACTCACACACACACTCACTCACACAGAGAGAGATACTCACACACACTCACTCACTCACATAGAGAGATACTCACACACACACTCACTCACACAGAGACAGATACTCACACACACACTCACTCACACACACAGAGATACTCACACACACTCACTCACACAGAGAGAGATACTCACACACACTCACTCACACAGAGAGATACTCGCACACACACACTCACTCACACAGAGAGATACTCACACACACACACACACACAGAGAGAGATACTCACACACACTCACTCACACAGAGAGATATACACACACACTCACTCACACAGAGAGATACTCGCACACACACTCACACACACAGAGAGAGATACTCACACACACTCACTCACACAGAGAGAGATACTCACACACTCACTCACTCACACAGAGAGATACTCGCACACACACTCACTCACACAGAGAGAGATACTCGCACACACACTCACACACACAGAGAGAGATACTCACACACACACTCACTCACACAGAGAGAGATACTCACACACACACTCACTCACACAGAGAGAGATACTCACACACACACTCACTCACACAGAGAGAGATATACTCACTCACTCACACACACACAGAGATACTCACAGAGAGATACTCACTCACACTCACACAGAGATATATACACTCACACAGAGATACTCACACAGAGAGAGATATATACACACACACACACACACACACACACACACACAGAGACTGAGGGGCAAACACACGCTCACACAGAGAGAGATATATATACACACACACACACACAGAGATACTCACACACAGAGATACTCACTCACACTCACACAGAGAGATATATATACACACACACACACACACACACACAGAGATATATATACACACACACTCACACAGAGAGAGATATATATACACACACTCACACTCACACAGAGAGATATATATACACACACACACACACACACACACACACACACACAGAGACTGAGGGACAAACACACGCTCACACAGAGAGAGATATATACACACACACACACACACACTCACACAGAGATACTCACACACAGAGATACTCACTCACACTCACACAGAGAGAGATATATACACTCACACACACACACAGAGATACTCACACACAGAGATACTCACTCACACTCACACAGAGAGATATATATACACACACACACACACACACACACACACACACAGAGATACTCACTCACACTCACACAGAGAGAGATATATACACTCACACACACTCACACAGAGATACTCACACACAGAGATACTCACTCACACTCACACAGAGAGATATATACACACACACACACACACACACACAGAGATACTCACACACACACACTCACACAGAGAGAGATACTCACACACACCTTCACTCACACAGAGAGATATATATACACTCACACACACTCACACAGAGAGAGATACTCACACACACACACACTCACACAGAGAGATATATATACACTCACACACACTCACACAGAGAGAGATATATACACACACACACACACACTCACACAGAGATACTCACTCACACTCACACAGAGAGATATATACACACACACACACACACACACAGAGACTGAGGGGCAAACACACGCTCACACAGAGAGAGATACACAGACACTCACACAGAGAGAGATACTCACACACACACTCACTCACACAGAGATACTCACACACACACTCACTCACACAGAGAGAGATACTCACACACACACTCACTCACACAGAGAGAGATACTCACACACACACACAGAGAGAGATACTCACACACACACTCACTCACACAGAGAGAGATACTCACACACACACTCTCACTCACACAGAGAGAGATACTCACACACACACTCACTCACACAGAGAGAGATACTCACACACACTCTCACTCACACAGAGAGAGATACTCACACACACATCACTCACACAGAGAGAGATACTCACACACACACACACTCACACAGAGAGAGATACTCACACACGCTCACTCACACAGAGTGAGATACTCACACACACTCTCACTCACACAGAGAGAGATACTCACACACACACTCTCACTCACACAGAGAGAGATACTCACACACACTCACTCACACAGAGAGATACTCACACACACACTCACTCACTCACACAGAGAGATACTCACACACGCTCACTCACACAGAGAGATACTCACACACACTCTCACTCACACAGAGAGAGATACTCACACACACACTCTCACTCACACAGAGAGAGATACTCACACACACTCACTCACACAGAGAGATACTCACACACACACTCACACACACAGAGAGAGATACTCACACACACTCACTCACACAGAGAGATACTCACACACACACTCACTCACACAGAGACAGATACTCACACACACTCTCACACACAGAGAGAGATACTCACACACACTCACTCACACAGAGAGAGATACTCACACACAGACTCACTCACACAGAGAGATACTCACACACACACTCACTCACACACAGAGAGATACTCACACACACACTCACTCACACAGAGAGATACTCACACACACACTCACTCACACAGAGAGAGATACTCACACACACTCTCACACAGAGAGAGATACTCACACACACTCTCACTCACACAGAGAGAGATACTCACACACACACTCTCACTCACACAGAGAGAGATACTCACACACACTCACTCACACAGAGAGATACTCACACACACACTCACTCACTCACACAGAGAGATACTCACACACGCTCACTCACACAGAGAGATACTCACACACACTCTCACTCACACAGAGAGAGATACTCACACACACACTCACTCACACAGAGAGAGATACTCACACACACACTCTCACTCACACAGAGAGAGATACTCACACACACTCACTCACACAGAGAGATACTCACACACACACTCACTCACTCACACAGAGAGATACTCACACACGCTCACTCACACAGAGAGATACTCACACACACTCTCACTCACACAGAGAGAGATACTCACACACACACTCACTCACACACAGAGAGATACTCACACACACACTCTCACTCACACAGAGAGAGATTCTCACACACACTCACTCACACAGAGAGATACTCACACTCACTCACACAGAGAGAGATACTCACACACACACTCACTCACACAGAGAGAGATACTCACACACACTCACTCACTCACATAGAGAGATACTCACACACACACTCACTCACACAGAGACAGATACTCACACACACACTCACTCACACACACAGAGATACTCACACACACTCACTCACACAGAGAGAGATACTCACACACACTCACTCACACAGAGAGATACTCGCACACACACACTCACTCACACAGAGAGATACTCACACACACACACACACACAGAGAGAGATACTCACACACACTCACTCACACAGAGAGATATACACACACACTCACTCACACTGAGAGATACTCGCACACACACTCACACACACAGAGAGAGATACTCACACACACTCACTCACACAGAGAGAGATACTCACACACTCACTCACTCACACAGAGAGATACTCGCACACACACTCACTCACACAGAGAGAGATACTCGCACACACACTCACACACACAGAGAGAGATACTCACACACACACTCACTCACACAGAGAGAGATACTCACACACACACTCACACTCACAGAGAGAGATACTCACACACACTCACTCACACAGAGAGAGATACTCACACACACTCACTCACACAGAGAGAGATACTCACACACACACTCACTCACACAGAGAGAGATATACTCACTCACTCACACACACACAGAGATACTCACAGAGAGATACTCACTCACACTCACACAGAGATATATACACTCACACAGAGATACTCACACAGAGAGAGATATATACACACACACACACACACACACACACACACACACACACAGAGACTGAGGGGCAAACACACGCTCACACAGAGAGAGATATATATATACACACACACACACACAGAGATACTCACACACAGAGATACTCACTCACACTCACACAGAGAGATATATATACACACACACACACAGAGATACTCACACACAGAGATACTCACTCACACTCACACAGAGAGATATATATACACACACACACACACACACACACAGAGATATATATACACACACACTCACACAGAGAGAGATATATATACACACACTCACACTCACACAGAGAGATATATATACACACACACACACACACACACACACACAGAGACTGAGGGACAAACACACGCTCACACAGAGAGAGATATATACACACACACACACACACACTCACACAGAGATACTCACACACAGAGATACTCACTCACACTCACACAGAGAGATATATATACACACACACACACACACACACACACACAGAGATACTCACTCACACTCACACAGAGAGAGATATATACACTCACACACACTCACACAGAGATACTCACACACAGAGATACTCACTCACACTCACACAGAGAGATATATACACACACACACACACACACACAGAGATACTCACACACACACACTCACACAGAGAGAGATACTCACACACACACACACTCACACAGAGAGATATATATACACTCACACACACTCACACAGAGAGAGATATATACACACACACACACACACACACACAGAGATACTCACACACAGAGATACTCACTCACACTCACACAGAGAGATATATATACACACACACACACACAGAGACTGAGGGGCAAACACACGCTCACACAGAGAGAGATATATATACACACACTCACACTCACACAGAGAGATATATATACACACACACACACACACACACACACACACACAGAGACTGAGGGGCAAACACACGCTCACACACACAGAGAGAGATATATATACACACACACACACAGATACTCACACACAGAGATACTCACTCACACTCACACAGAGATATATATATACACACACACACACACACTCACACAGAGAGATATATATACACACACACACACACACACTCACACAGAGATACTCACACACAGAGATACTCACTCACACTCACACAGAGATATATATATACACACACACACACACACTCACACAGAGAGATATATATACACTCACACACACGCACACACACACAGAGACTGAGGGGCAAACACACGCTCACACACACAGAGAGATATATACACACACACACACACACACACAGAGACTGAGGGGCAAACACACGCTCACACAGAGATATATACACTCACACACACACACACAGAGATACTCACACACAGAGATACTCACTCACACTCACACAGAGAGAGATATATACACTCACACACACACACACAGAGATACTCACACACAGAGATACTCACTCACACTCACACAGAGAGATATATACACACACACACACACACACAGAGATACTCACACACAGAGATACTCACTCACACTCACACAGAGAGATATATACACACACACACACACACACACACACAGAGATACTCACTCACACTCACACAGAGATATATATACACTCACACAGAGAGAGATATATACACTCACACACACACACACAGAGATACTCACACACAGAGATACTCACTCACACTCACACAGAGAGATATATACACTCACACAGAGAGAGATATATACACACACACACACTCACACAGAGATACTCACACACAGAGATACTCACTCACACTCACACAGAGAGAGATAGATACACTCACACACACACACACAGAGATACTCACACACAGAGATACTCACTCACACTCACACAGAGAGATATATATACACACACACTCACACAGAGAGAGATATATATACACACACTCACACTCACACAGAGAGATATATATACACACACACACACACACACACACACACACACACACAGACTGAGGGGCAAACACACGCTCACACAGAGAGATATATATACACACACACACACTCACACAGAGAGAGATATATACACACACACACACACACACACACACACACACACACACACACAGACTGAGGGGCAAACACACGCTCACACAGAGAGATATATATACACACACACACACTCACACAGAGAGAGATATATATACACACACACTCACACAGAGAGAGATATATATACACACACTCACACTCACACAGAGAGATATATATACACACACACACACACACACACACACACAGACTGAGGGGCAAACACACGCTCACACAGAGAGATATATATACACACACTCACACACACAGAGAGAGACTGAGGGGCAAACACACGCTTACACACACAGACAGATATATACACACACACACACACACAGACTGAGGGGCAAACACACGCTCACACAGAGAGAGAGATATATATACACTCACACACACACACACAGAGATACTCACACACAGAGATACTCACTCACACTCACACAGAGAGATATATATACACACACACACACACACACAGAGATACTCACACACACACACTCACACAGAGAGAGATACTCACACACACACACACTCACACAGAGAGATATATATACACTCACACACACTCACACAGAGAGAGATATATACACACACACACACACATACACAGAGAGAGATATATACACACACACACTCACACACACAGAGAGATATATATACACACACACACACACACACACACACACACACACAGAGATACTCACACACAGAGATACTCACTCACACTCACACAGAGAGATATATATACACACACACACACACACAGACTGAGGGGCAAACACACGCTCACACACACAGAGAGAGATATATATACACACACACACACACACAGATACTCACACACAGAGATACTCACTCACACTCACACAGAGATATATATATACACACACACACACACACTCACACAGAGAGATATATATACACACACACACACACACACTCACACAGAGATACTCACACACAGAGATACTCACTCACACTCACACAGAGATATATATATACACACACACACACACACTCACACAGAGAGATATATATACACTCACACACACACACACACACACAGAGACTGAGGGGCAAACACACGCTCACACACACAGAGAGATATATACACACACACACACACACACAGAGACTGAGGGGCAAACACACGCTCACACAGAGATATATACACTCACACACACACACACAGAGATACTCACACACAGAGATACTCACTCACACTCACACAGAGAGAGATATATACACTCACACACACACACACAGAGATACTCACACACAGAGATACTCACTCACACTCACACAGAGAGATATATACACACACACACACACACACAGAGATACTCACTCACACTCACACAGAGAGATATATACACACACACACACACACACACACACACACAGAGATACTCACTCACACTCACACAGAGATATATATACACTCACACAGAGAGAGATATATACACTCACACACACACACACAGAGATACTCACACACAGAGATACTCACTCACACTCACACAGAGAGATATATACACTCACACAGAGAGAGATATATACACACACACACACTCACACAGAGATACTCACACACAGAGATACTCACTCACACTCACACAGAGAGAGATAGATACACTCACACACACACACACAGAGATACTCACACACAGAGATACTCACTCACACTCACACAGAGAGATATATATACACACACACTCACACAGAGAGAGATATATATACACACACTCACACTCACACAGAGAGATATATATACACACACACACACACACACACACACACACACACACAGACTGAGGGGCAAACACACGCTCACACAGAGAGATATATATACACACACACACACTCACACAGAGAGAGATATATACACACACACACACACACACACACACACACACAGACTGAGGGGCAAACACACGCTCACACAGAGAGATATATATACACACACACACACTCACACAGAGAGAGATATATATACACACACACTCACACAGAGAGAGATATATATACACACACTCACACTCACACAGAGAGATATATATACACACACACACACACACACACACACACAGACTGAGGGGCAAACACACGCTCACACAGAGAGATATATATACACACACTCACACACACAGAGAGAGACTGAGGGGCAAACACACGCTTACACACACAGACAGATATATACACACACACACACACACAGACTGAGGGGCAAACACACGCTCACACAGAGAGAGAGATATATATACACTCACACACACACACACAGAGATACTCACACACACTCACACACACTCACACAGAGAGAGATATATACACACACACTCACTCACACAGAGAGAGATACTCACACACACTCACTCACTCACATAGAGAGATACTCACACACACACTCACTCACACAGAGACAGATACTCACACACACACACACACTCACTCACTCACACACACACAGAGATACTCACTCACACTCACACAGAGAGATATATATACACACACACACACACACACACACACACACACACACACACAGAGATACTCACACTCACTCACACAGAGAGAGATACTCACACACACACTCACTCACACAGAGAGAGATACTCACACACACTCACTCACTCACATAGAGAGATACTCACACACACACTCACTCACACAGAGAGATATATATACACACACACACACTCACACAGAGATACTCACACACACACACACACACTCACACAGAGAGATATATATACACACACACACACTCACACAGAGATACACACACACACACACACACACACACACTCACACACAGGGAGATATATATACACACACACACACACAGATACTCACACACAGAGATACTCACTCACACTCACACAGAGAGATATATACACACACACACACACACTCACAGAGATACTCACTCACACTCACACAGAGATATATATATACACACACACACACACACTCACAGAGATACTCACTCACACTCACACAGAGATATATATATACACACACACACACACACAGAGAGATACTCACACACAGAGATACTCACTCACACTCACACAGAGAGATATATACACACACACACACACACTCACACAGAGATACTCACTCACACTCACACAGAGAGATATATATACACACACACACACACTCACAGAGATACTCACACACAGAGATATATATACACTCACACACACACACACAGAGATACTCACACACAGAGATACTCACTCACACTCACACAGAGAGATATAGACACACTCACACTCACACAGAGAGATATATACACACACACACACACACACACACACAGATATACACACACACACACACACACACACACACAGAGACTGAGGGGCAAACACACGCTCACACAGAGAGAGATATATATACACACACACACACACACACACACACTCACACAGAGAGAGATACTCACTCACACTCACACAGAGAGAGATACTCACACACACACACACTCACACAGAGAGAGATACTCACACACACTCTCACTCACACAGAGAGAGATACTCACACACACACTCACACACAGAGAGAGATACTCACACACACACTCACTCACACAGAGAGAGATACTCACACACACACACACTCACACAGAGAGATACTCACACACACACACACTCACACAGAGAGAGATACTCACACACACACTCACTCACACAGAGAGAGATACTCACACACACACTCACACACACAGAGATACTCACACACACACACTCACACACACACACACACACACACACGCTCACTCACACAGAGAGATACTCACACACACACTCACTCACACAGAGAGAGATACTCACACACACACACACACACACACAGAGAGATACTCACACACACACACTCACACAGAGAGAGATATACTCACTCACACACACACACACAGATACTCACACACACAGATACTCACTCACACTCACACAGAGAGATATATATACACACACACACTCACACAGAGATACTCACACACACACACTCACACACACAGAGATATATATACTCACACACACACACACACACACACACACACACAGAGATACTCACACACACAGATACTCACTCACACTCACACGGAGAGATATATATACACACACACACACACACACACACACACAGAGATATATATACTCACACACACACACACACACACACACACACACAGAGATACTCACAGACACAGATACTCACTCACACTCACACAGAGAGATATATATACACACACACACACACACACACACACACAGAGATATATATACTCACACACACACACACAGAGATACTCACTCACACTCACACAGAGAGATATATATACACACACACACACACACACACAGAGACTGAGGGGCAAACACACGCTCACACACACAGAGAGAGATATATATACACACACACACACACACACAGAGACTGAGGGGCAAACACACGCTCACACACACAGAGAGAGTTATATACACTCACACACACACACACAGAGATACTCACACACAGAGATACTCACTCACACTCACACAGAGATATATACACTCACACACACTCACACAGAGAGAGATATATACACACACACACACACACACAGAGATACTCACACACACTCACACAGAGAGATATATACACACACACACACACACACACAGAGATACTCACACACACTCACACAGAGAGATATATACACACACACACACACACACAGAGATACTCACACACACTCACACAGAGAGATATATACACACACACACACACACACACAGAGATACTCACTCACACTCACACAGAGAGATATATATACACACACACACACACACACAGAGATACTCACACACAGAGATACTGACACAGAGAGATATATATACACACACACACACACACACAGAGAGATATATATACACACACACACACACACACACAGAGACTGAGGGGCAAACACACGCTCACACAGAGAGAGATATATACACACACACACACACACTCACACAGAGAGAGATATATACACTCACACACACTCACACAGAGATACTCACACACAGAGATACTCACTCACACTCACACAGAGAGATATATACACACACACACACACACACAGAGATACTCACTCACACTCACACAGAGAGATATATATACACACACACACACACACACAGAGATACTCACTCACAGAGATACTCACTCACACTCACACAGAGAGATATATATACACTCACACTCACACAGAGATATATACACTCACACAGAGATACTCACTCACACTCACACAGAGAGATATATACACACACACACACACACACTCACAGAGATACTCACACTCACACAGAGATATATATACACACACACACACACACACACACAGAGATACTCACTCACACTCACACAGAGAGATATATACACTCACACAGAGAGAGATATATACACACACACACACTCACACAGAGATACTCACACACAGAGATACTCACTCACACTCACACAGAGAGAGATAGATACACTCACACACACACACACAGAGATACTCACACACAGAGATACTCACTCACACTCACACAGAGAGATATATATACACACACACTCACACAGAGAGAGATATATATACACACACTCACACTCACACAGAGAGATATATATACACACACACACACACACACACACACACACACACACAGACTGAGGGGCAAACACACGCTCACACAGAGAGATATATATACACACACACACACTCACACAGAGAGAGATATATACACACACACACACACACACACACACACACACACACACACACAGACTGAGGGGCAAACACACGCTCACACAGAGAGATATATATACACACACACACACTCACACAGAGAGAGATATATATACACACACACTCACACAGAGAGAGATATATATACACACACTCACACTCACACAGAGAGATATATATACACACACACACACACACACACACACACAGACTGAGGGGCAAACACACGCTCACACAGAGAGATATATATACACACACTCACACACACAGAGAGAGACTGAGGGGCAAACACACGCTTACACACACAGACAGATATATACACACACACACACACACACAGACTGAGGGGCAAACACACGCTCACACAGAGAGAGAGATATATATACACTCACACACACACACACAGAGATACTCACACACAGAGATACTCACTCACACTCACACAGAGAGATATATACACACACACACACACACACACAGAGATACTCACACACACACACTCACACAGAGAGAGATACTCACACACACACACACTCACACAGAGAGATATATATACACTCACACACACTCACACAGAGAGAGATATATACACACACACACACACATACACAGAGAGAGATATATACACACACACACTCACACACACAGAGAGATATATATACACACACACACACACACACACACACACACACACAGAGATACTCACACACAGAGATACTCACTCACACTCACACAGAGAGATATATATACACACACACACACACACAGACTGAGGGGCAAACACACGCTCACACACACAGAGAGAGATATATATACACACACACACACACACAGATACTCACACACAGAGATACTCACTCACACTCACACAGAGATATATATATACACACACACACACACACTCACACAGAGAGATATATATACACACACACACACACACACTCACACAGAGATACTCACACACAGAGATACTCACTCACACTCACACAGAGATATATATATACACACACACACACACACTCACACAGAGAGATATATATACACTCACACACACACACACACACACAGAGACTGAGGGGCAAACACACGCTCACACACACAGAGAGATATATACACACACACACACACACACAGAGACTGAGGGGCAAACACACGCTCACACAGAGATATATACACTCACACACACACACACAGAGATACTCACACACAGAGATACTCACTCACACTCACACAGAGAGAGATATATACACTCACACACACACACACAGAGATACTCACACACAGAGATACTCACTCACACTCACACAGAGAGATATATACACACACACACACACACACAGAGATACTCACTCACACTCACACAGAGAGATATATACACACACACACACACACACACACACACAGAGATACTCACTCACACTCACACAGAGATATATATACACTCACACAGAGAGAGATATATACACTCACACACACACACACAGAGATACTCACACACAGAGATACTCACTCACACTCACACAGAGAGATATATACACTCACACAGAGAGAGATATATACACACACACACACTCACACAGAGATACTCACACACAGAGATACTCACTCACACTCACACAGAGAGAGATAGATACACTCACACACACACACACAGAGATACTCACACACAGAGATACTCACTCACACTCACACAGAGAGATATATATACACACACACTCACACAGAGAGAGATATATATACACACACTCACACTCACACAGAGAGATATATATACACACACACACACACACACACACACACACACACACAGACTGAGGGGCAAACACACGCTCACACAGAGAGATATATATACACACACACACACTCACACAGAGAGAGATATATACACACACACACACACACACACACACACACACAGACTGAGGGGCAAACACACGCTCACACAGAGAGATATATATACACACACACACACTCACACAGAGAGAGATATATATACACACACACTCACACAGAGAGAGATATATATACACACACTCACACTCACACAGAGAGATATATATACACACACACACACACACACACACACACAGACTGAGGGGCAAACACACGCTCACACAGAGAGATATATATACACACACTCACACACACAGAGAGAGACTGAGGGGCAAACACACGCTTACACACACAGACAGATATATACACACACACACACACACAGACTGAGGGGCAAACACACGCTCACACAGAGAGAGAGATATATATACACTCACACACACACACACAGAGATACTCACACACACTCACACACACTCACACAGAGAGAGATATATACACACACACTCACTCACACAGAGAGAGATACTCACACACACTCACTCACTCACATAGAGAGATACTCACACACACACTCACTCACACAGAGACAGATACTCACACACACACACACACTCACTCACTCACACACACACAGAGATACTCACTCACACTCACACAGAGAGATATATATACACACACACACACACACACACACACACACACACACACACAGAGATACTCACACTCACTCACACAGAGAGAGATACTCACACACACACTCACTCACACAGAGAGAGATACTCACACACACTCACTCACTCACATAGAGAGATACTCACACACACACTCACTCACACAGAGAGATATATATACACACACACACACTCACACAGAGATACTCACACACACACACACACACTCACACAGAGAGATATATATACACACACACACACTCACACAGAGATACACACACACACACACACACACACACACACACACACTCACACACAGAGAGATATATATACACACACACACACACAGATACTCACACACAGAGATACTCACTCACACTCACACAGAGAGATATATACACACACACACACACACTCACAGAGATACTCACTCACACTCACACAGAGATATATATATACACACACACACACACACTCACAGAGATACTCACTCACACTCACACAGAGATATATATATACACACACACACACACACACAGAGATACTCACACACAGAGATACTCACTCACACTCACACAGAGAGATATATACACACACACACACACACTCACACAGGGATACTCACTCACACTCACACAGAGAGATATATATACACACACACACACACTCACAGAGATACTCACACACAGAGATATATATACACTCACACACACACACACAGAGATACTCACACACAGAGATACTCACTCACACTCACACAGAGAGATATAGACACACTCACACTCACACAGAGAGATATATATACACACACACACACACACACACACAGATATACACACACACACACACACACACACAGAGACTGAGGGGCAAACACACGCTCACACAGAGAGAGATATATACACACACACACACACACACACAGAGACTGAGGGGCAAACACACGCTCACACAGAGATATATACACTCACACACACACACACAGAGATACTCACACACAGAGATACTCACTCACACTCACACAGAGAGAGATACTCACACACACACACACTCACACAGAGAGAGATACTCACACACACTCTCACTCACACAGAGAGAGATACTCACACACACACTCACACACAGAGAGAGATACTCACACACACACTCACTCACACAGAGAGAGATACTCACACACACACACACTCACACAGAGAGATACTCACACACACACACACTCACACAGAGAGAGATACTCACACACACACTCACTCACACAGAGAGAGATACTCACACACACACTCACACACACAGAGATACTCACACACACACACTCACACACACACACACACACACACACGCTCACTCACACAGAGAGATACTCACACACACACTCACTCACACAGAGAGAGATACTCACACACACACACACACACACAGAGAGATACTCACACACACACACTCACACAGAGAGAGATATACTCACTCACACACACACACACAGATACTCACACACACAGATACTCACTCACACTCACACAGAGAGATATATATACACACACACACTCACACAGAGATACTCACACACACACACTCACACACACAGAGATATATATACTCACACACACACACACACACACACACACACACAGAGATACTCACACACACAGATACTCACTCACACTCACACAGAGAGATATATATACACACACACACACACACACACACACAGAGATATATATACTCACACACACACACACACACACACACACACAGAGATACTCACAGACACAGATACTCACTCACACTCACACAGAGAGATATATATACACACACACACACACACACACACACACAGAGATATATATACTCACACACACACACACAGAGATACTCACTCACACTCACACAGAGAGATATATATACACACACACACACACACACACAGAGACTGAGGGGCAAACACACGCTCACACACACAGAGAGAGATATATATACACACACACACACACACAGAGACTGAGGGGCAAACACACGCTCACACACACAGAGAGAGTTATATACACTCACACACACACACACAGAGATACTCACACACAGAGATACTCACTCACACTCACACAGAGATATATACACTCACACACACTCACACAGAGAGAGATATATACACACACACACACACACACACAGAGATACTCACACACACTCACACAGAGAGATATATACACACACACACACACACACACAGAGATACTCACACACACTCACACAGAGAGATATATACACACACACACACACACACAGAGATACTCACACACACTCACACAGAGAGATATATACACACACACACACACACACACAGAGATACTCACTCACACTCACACAGAGAGATATATATACACACACACACACACACACAGAGATACTCACACACAGAGATACTGACACAGAGAGATATATATACACACACACACACACACACAGAGAGATATATATACACACACACACACACACACACAGAGACTGAGGGGCAAACACACGCTCACACAGAGAGAGATATATACACACACACACACACACTCACACAGAGAGAGATATATACACTCACACACACTCACACAGAGATACTCACACACAGAGATACTCACTCACACTCACACAGAGAGATATATACACACACACACACACACACACAGAGATACTCACTCACACTCACACAGAGAGATATATATACACACACACACACACACACAGAGATACTCACTCACAGAGATACTCACTCACACTCACACAGAGAGATATATATACACTCACACTCACACAGAGATATATACACTCACACAGAGATACTCACTCACACTCACACAGAGAGATATATACACACACACACACACACACTCACAGAGATACTCACACTCACACAGAGATATATATACACACACACACACACACACACACAGAGATACTCACTCACACTCACACAGAGAGATATATATACACTCACAGAGATACTCACACTCACACAGAGATATATATACACACACACACACACTCACACAGAGATACTCACACACACACACTCACACAGAGAGAGATATACTCACTCACTCACACACACACAGATACTCACACACAGAGATACTCACTCACTCACACAGAGAGATATATATACACACACACACACACACACACACACACACACAGAGATACTCACACACACAGAGAGATATATATACACACACACACACACACAGAGATATATATACACACACAGACACACACACACACACAGATACTCACTCACACACACAGAGAGATATATATACACACACACACACACACACAGAGACTGAGGGGCAAACACACACTCACACAGAGAGATATATATACACTCACACACACACAGAGATACACACACACACACACACAGATACACACAGAGATACACACTCACTCACACACACAGAGAGATATATATACAAACTCACACACACACACACACACAGATACACACAGAGATACACACTCACACTCACACAGAGAGATATATATACACTCACACACACACAGAGATACTCACACACACACACTCACACAGAGAGAGATATACTCACTCACTCACACACAAACACACAGATACTCACACACACAGATACTCACTCACACTCACACAGAGAGATATATATACACACACACACACACACACAGATACTCACACACAGAGATACTCACACACACACACTCACACAGAGAGAGATATACTCACTCACTCACACACACACACAGATACTCACACACAGAGATACTCACTCACACTCACACAGAGAGATATATATACACACACACACTCACACAGAGAGACTGAGGGGCAAACACACGCTCACACACACAGAGAGAGAGAGAGATATACTCACACACACTCACACACAGAGACTGAGGGGCAAATACATGCTCACACAGAGAGAGATACTCACACACACTCACTCACACAGAGAGAGATACTCACACACACTCACTCACACACACAGAGAGATACTCACACACACACTCACTCACACAGAGAGATACTCACACACACACTCACTCACACAGAGAGAGATACTCACACACACTCACTCACACAGAGAGAGATACTCACACACACTCACTCACACACACAGAGAGATACTCACACACACACTCACTCACACAGAGAGATACTCACACACACACTCACTCACATAGAGAGATACTCACACACACTCACTCACACAGAGAGATACTCACACACACACTCACTCACACAGAGAGAGATACTCACACACACTCACTCACACAGAGAGAGATACTCACACACACACTCACACACACAGAGAGATACTCACACACACTCACTCACACAGAGAGATACTCACACACACACTCACACACACAGAGAGAGATACTCACACACACTCACTCACACAGAGAGAGATACTCACACACACTCACTCACACACAGAGAGAGATACTCACACACACTCACTCACACACAGAGAGAGATACTCACACACACTCACTCACACACAGAGAGAGATACTCACACACACACTCACTCACACAGAGAGAGATACTCACACACATCACTCACTCACAGAGAGAGATACTCACACACACTCACTCACACACAGAGAGAGATACTCACACACACTCACTCACACAGAGAGATACTCACACACACGCTCACTCACACAGAGAGAGATACTCACACACACACACACTCACACAGAGAGAGATACTCACACACACACTCACTCACACAGAGAGAGATATTCACACACACTCACTCACACAGAGAGAGATACTCACACACACACTCACTCACACAGAGTGAGATACTCACTCACACACACACTCACACAGAGAGAGATACTCACTCACACACTCACTCACACAGAGAGAGATACTCACACACACACACACACACACACAGAGAGATACTCACACACACTCACTCACACAGAGAGATACTCACACACACACTCACTCACACAGAGAGATACTCACACACACACTCACACAGAGAGAGATACTCACTCACACAGAGAGAGATACTCACACACACACACACACACACAGAGAGATACTCACACACACTCACTCACACAGAGAGATACTCACACACACACTCACTCACACAGAGAGATACTCACACACACACTCACACAGAGAGAGATACTCACACACACAGAGAGAGATACTCACACACACACTCACTCACACACAGAGAGATACTCACACACACACTCACACACACACAGAGAGATACTCACACACACTCACTCACACAGAGAGATACTCACACACAATTACTCACACAGAGATACTCACACACACTCACTCACACAGAGAGAGATACTCACACACACACACACAGAGATACTCATACACACACTCACTCACACAGAGAGAGATACTCACACACACACTCACTCACACAGAGAGAGATACTCACACACACTCACTCACACAGAGAGAGATACTCACACACACACTCACTCACACAGAGAGAGATACTCACACACACACACTCACACAGAGAGAGATACTCACACTCACACACACTCACACAGAGAGAGATACTCACACACACACTCACTCACACAGAGAGATACTCACACACACACTCACTCACACAGAGAGATACTCACACACACTCACTCACACAGAGAGAGATACTCACACACACACTCACTCACACAGAGAGATACTCACACACACTCACTCACCACACACTAAGATACTCACACACACTCACACACAGAGAGATACTCACACACACTCACTCACACCGAGAGAGATACTCACACACACACACACAGAGATACTCATACACACACTCACTCACACAGAGAGAGATACTCACACACACACTCACTCACACAGAGAGAGATACTCACACACACTCACTCACACAGAGAGAGATACTCACACACACTCACTCACACAGAGAGAGATACTCACACACACACACTCACACAGAGAGAGATACTCACACTCACACACACTCACACAGAGAGAGATACTCACACACACACTCACTCACACAGAGAGATACTCACACACACACTCACTCACACAGAGAGATACTCACACACACTCACTCACACAGAGAGAGATACTCACACACACACTCACTCACACAGAGAGAGATACTCACACACACACACTCACACAGAGATACTCACACACACACACTCACACACACATAGAGAGATACTCACACACACACTCACTCACACAGAGAGAGATACGCACACACACTCACTCACACAGAGAGAAACTCACACACACACACACACACAGAGAGAGATACTCACACACACTCACTCACTCACAGAGAGAGATACTCACACACACACTCACTCACACAGAGAGATACTCACACACTCACTCACTCACAGAGAGAGATACTCACACACACTCTCACTCACACAGAGAGAGATATTCACACACACACTCACTCACACAGAGAGAGATACTCACACACACACTCACTCACACAGAGAGAGATACTCATACACACTCACTCACACAGAGAGAGATACTCACACACACACTCACTCACACAGAGAGAGATACTCACACACACTCACTCACACAGAGAGATACTCACACACACACTCACTCACACAGAGAGATACTCACACACACACTCACACAGAGAGAGATACTCACTCACACAGAGAGAGATACTCACACACGCACACACACACACACACACAGAGAGATACTCACACACACTCACTCACACAGAGAGATACTCACACACAATTACTCACACAGAGATACTCACACACACTCACTCACACAGAGAGAGATACTCACACACACACACACAGAGATACTCATACACACACTCACTCACACAGAGAGAGATACTCACACACACACACACACACAGAGATACTCATACACACACTCACTCACACAGAGAGAGATACTCACACACACACTCACTCACACAGAGAGAGATACTCACACACACTCACTCACACAGAGAGAGATACTCACACACACACTCACTCACACAGAGAGAGATACTCACACACACACTCACTCACACAGAGAGATACGCACACACACACACTCACACAGAGAGAGATACTCACACACACACTCACTCACACAGAGAGATACTCACACACACACTCACTCACACACAGAGATACTCACACACACTCACTCACACAGAGAGAGTTCCTCACACACACACTCACTCACACAGAGAGAGATACGCACACACACACTCACTCTCACACAGAGAGATACTCACACACACACTCACTCACACAGAGAGAGATACTCACACACACACTCACTCACACAGAGAGAGATACTCACACACACACACACTCACACAGAGAGAGATACTCACACACACACTCACTCACACAGAGAGGTACTCACACACACACACACACTCACACAGAGAGAGATACTCACACACACTCACTCACACAGAGAGAGATACTCACACACACTCACTCACACAGAGAGAGATACTCACACACACTCACTCACACAGAGAGAGATACTCACACACACAATCCCTCACACAGAGGGAGATACTCACACACACTCACTCACACAGAGAGAGATACTCACACACACACTCACTCACACAGAGGGAGATACTCACACACACTCACTCACACAGAGAGAGATACTCACACACACTCACTCACACAGAGAGAGATACTCACACACACACACTCACTCACACAGAGAGTGATACGCACACACACTCACTCACACAGAGAGAAACTCACACACTCACTCACTCACAGAGAGAGATACTCACACACACACTCACTCACACAGAGAGAGATACGCACACACACTCACTCACACAGAGAGATACTCACACACTCACTCACTCACAGAGAGAGATACTCACACACACTCTCACTCACACAGAGAGAGATACTCACACACACTCACACACAGAGAGAGATACTCACACACACTCACTCACACAGAGAGAGATACACACACACTCACTCACTCACACAGAGAGAGATACTCACACACACACACACACCCACACACACAGAGATACTCACACACATTCACTCACACAGAGAGAGATACTCACACACACACTCACTCACACAGAGATACTCACACACACAATCACACTCACACAGAGGGATATATATACACTCACACAGAGAGAGTTACTCACACACACTCACTCTCACACAGAGAGATACTCACACACACACTCACTCACACAGAGAGATACTCACACACACACTCACTCACACAGAGAGAGATACTCACACACACTCTCACACAGAGAGATACTCACACACACACTCACTCACACAGAGAGAGATACTCACACACACACTCACTCACACAGAGAGATATACTCACTCACTCACAGACACACACAGATACTCACAGAGAGATACTCACTCACACTCACACAGAGATATATACACTCACACAGAGATACTCACACAGAGAGAGATATATACACACACACACACACACACACACACACACACACAGAGACTGAGGGGCAAACACACGCTCACACAGAGAGAGATATATACACTCACACACACACACACAGAGATACTCACACACAGAGATACTCACTCACACTCACACAGAGAGATATATACACACACACACACACACACTCACAGAGATACTCACTCACACTCACACAGAGATATATATATACACACACACACACACACACAGAGATACTCACTCACACTCACACAGAGAGATATATATACACACACACACTCACACACAGAGATACTCACTCACACTCACACAGAGAGATATATATACACACACACACACACACACTCACACAGAGATACTCACACACACACACTCACACAGAGAGATACTCACACACACCTTCACTCACACAGAGAGATACTCGCACACACACTCACACACACAGAGAGAGATACTCACACACACACACTCACACAGAGTGAGATATACTCACTCACACACACACACAGATACTCACACACAGAGATACTCACTCACTCACACAGAGAGATATATATACACACACACACACACACACACACACAGAGATACTCACTCACTCACACAGAGAGATATATATACACACACACACACACACACACAGAGATACTCACACACACAGAGAGATATATATACACACACACACACACAGATATATATACACACACACACACAGATACTCACTCACACACACAGAGAGATATATATACAAACTCACACACACACACACATCATACACACAGAGATACACACTCACACTCACACAGAGAGATATATATACACTCACACACACACAGAGATAATCACACACACACACTCACACAGAGAGAGATATACTCACTCACTCACACACACACACACAGATACTCACACACACAGATACTCACTCACACTCACACAGAGAGATATATATACACACACACACACACACACAGATACTCACACACACAGATACTCACTCACACTCACTCACACAGAGAGAGATATACTCACTCACTCACACACACACACAGATACTCACACACAGAGATACTCACTCACACTCACACAGAGAGATATATATACACACACACACTCACACAGAGAGACTGAGGGGCAAACACACGCTCACACACACAGAGAGAGAGAGATATATACTCACTCACACTCACACACAGAGACTGAGGGGCAAATACATGCTCACACAGAGAGAGATACTCACACACACTCACTCACACAGAGAGAGATACTCACACACTCACTCACTCACACAGAGAGAGATACTCACACACACACTCACTCACACAGAGAGAGATAATCACACACACACACACTCACACAGAGAGAGATACGCACACACACACACACTCACACAGAGAGAGATACTCACACACACACTCACTCACACAGAGAGAGATACTCACACACATTCACTCACACAGAGAGAGATACTCACACACACACTCACTCACACAGAGAGATACTCACAAACAATTACTCACACAGAGAGATACTCACACACACTCACTCACACAGAGAGAGATACTCACACACACACTCACTCACACAGAGAGAGATACTCACACACACACACTCACACAGAGAGAGATACTCACACACACACTCACTCACACAGAGAGAGATAATCACACACACACACACTCACACAGAGAGAGATACGCACACACACACACACTCACACAGAGAGAGATACTCACACACACACTCACTCACACAGAGAGAGATAATCACACACATACTCACTCACACAGAGAGAGATACTCACACACACACACACACACACTCACTCACACAGAGAGATACTCACACACAATCACTCACACAGAGAGATACTCACACACACACTCACTCACACAGAGAGAGATAATCACACACACACACACTCACACAGAGAGAGATACGCACACACACACACACTCACACAGAGAGAGATACTCACACACACTCACTCACACAGAGAGAGATAATCACACACACACACACTCACACAGAGAGAGATACGCACACACACACACACTCACACAGAGAGAGATACTCACACACACACTCACTCACACAGAGAGAGATAATCACACACATACTCACTCACACAGAGAGAGATACTCACACACACAATCACTCACACAGAGAGATAGTCACACACTCACTCACTCACAGAGAGAGATACTCACACACACTCACTCACACAGAGAGATACTCACACACACGCTCACTCACACAGAGAGATACTCACACACACACACACACACACACAGAGATACTCACACACACACTCACACACAGAGAGAGATACTCACACACACTCACTCACACAGAGAGATACTCACACACACGCTCACTCACACAGAGAGAGATACTCACACACACACACACTCACACAGAGAGAGATACTCACACACACACTCACTCACACAGAGAGAGATACTCACACACACTCACTCACACAGAGAGAGATACTCACACACACACTCACTCACACAGAGTGAGATACTCACTCACACACACACTCACACAGAGAGAGATACTCACTCACACACTCACTCACACAGAGAGAGATACTCACACACACACACACACACACAGAGAGAGATACTCACACACACAATCACACTCACACAGAGAGAGATACACACACACACACAATTACTCACAGAGAGAGATACTCACACACACTCACTCACACAGAGAGAGATACTCACACACACACTCACTCACACAGAGATACTCACACACACAATCACACTCACACAGAGAGATACTCACACACACTCACTCACACAGAGAGAGATACTCACACACACACTCACTCACACAGAGAGATACTCACACACACTCACTCACACAGAGAGAGATACTCACACACACACTCACTCACACAGAGAGATACTCACACACACTCACTCACACAGAGAGAGATACTCACACACACACTCACTCACACAGAGAGAGATACTCACACACACAATCACACTCACACAGAGAGAGATACTCACACACACTCACTCTCACACAGAGAGATACTCACACACACACTCACTCACACAGAGAGAGATACTCACACACACACTCACTCACACAGAGAGAGATATACTCACTCACTCACACACACACAGAGATACTCACAGAGAGATACTCACTCACACTCACACAGAGATATATACACTCACACAGAGATACTCACACAGAGAGAGATATACACACTCACACACACACACACAGAGATACTCACTCACACTCACACAGAGAGATATATACACACACACACACACACACACAGAGACTGAGGGGCAAACACACGCTCACACAGAGAGAGATATATACACTCACACACACACACACAGAGATACTCACACACAGAGATACTCACTCACACTCACACAGAGAGATATATATACACACACACACACACTCACAGAGATACTCACTCACACTCACACAGAGATATATATATACACACACACACACACACACACTCACAGAGATACTCACTCACACTCACTCAGAGAGAGAGATACTCACACACATCACTCACTCACAGAGAGAGATACTCACACACACTCACTCACACACAGAGAGAGATACTCACACACACACACTCACACAGAGAGATACTCACACACACTCACTCACACAGAGAGAGATACTCACACACACACTCACTCACACAGAGAGATACTCACACACACGCTCACTCACACAGAGAGAGATACTCACACACACACACTCACACAGAGAGAGATACTCACACACACACTCACTCACACAGAGAGAGATACTCACACACACTCACTCACACAGAGAGAGATACTCACACACACACTCACTCACACAGAGTGAGATACTCACTCACACACACACTCACACAGAGAGAGATACTCACACACACACTCACTCACACAGAGAGAGATACTCACACACACTCACACACACATAGAGAGATACTCACACACACTCACTCACACAGAGATAGATACTCACACACACACACTCACTCACACAGAGAGAGATACTCACACACACTCACTCACACAGAGAGATACTCACACACACACACTCACTCACACAGAGAGAGATACTCACACACACACACGCACACACACAGAGAGAGATACTCACACACACTCACTCACACAGAGAGATACTCACACACACACTCACTCACACAGAGAGATACTCACACACACACTCACACAGAGAGAGATACTCACTCACACAGAGAGATACTCACACACACACTCACACAGAGAGAGATACTCACACACACTCACACAGAGAGAGATACTCACACACACACACACACACACAGAGATACTCACACACACTCACTCACACAGAGAGATACTCACACACAATTACTCACACAGAGATACTCACACACACTCACTCACACAGAGAGAGATACTCACACACACAAACACACACAGAGATACTCATACACACACTCACTCACACAGAGAGAGATACTCACACACACACTCACTCACACAGAGAGATACTCACACACACACTCACACAGAGAGAGATACTCACACACACACTCACTCACACAGAGAGAGATACTCACACACACTCACTCACACAGAGAGAGATAATCACACACACACTCACTCACACAGAGAGATACTCACACACACACTCACTCACACAGAGAGATACTCACACACACTCACTCACACAGAGAGAGATACTCACACACACACACAGAGAGAGATACTCACACACACACTCACTCACACAGAGAGAGATACGCACACACACACTCACTCACACAGAGAGAGATACGCACACACACTCACTCACACAGAGAGATACTCACACACACACTCACTCACACAGAGAGAGATACGCACACACACTCACACACAGAGAGATACTCACACACTCACTCACTCACAGAGAGAGATACTCACACACACACTCACTCACACAGAGAGAGATACTCACACACACTCACACACAGAGAGAGATACTCACACTCACTCACACAGAGAGAGATACACACACACTCACTCACACACACACACACACACAGAGATACTCACACACATTCACTCACACAGAGAGATACTCACACACACACTCACACACAGAGAGAGATACTCACACACACAATCACACTCACACAGAGATACACACACACACACAATTACTCACAGAGAGAGATACTCACACACACTCACTCACACAGAGATACTCACACACACAATCACACTCACACAGAGAGATATATATACACTCACACAGAGAGAGATACTCACACACACTCACTCTCACACAGAGAGATACTCACACACACACTCACTCACACAGAGAGATACTCACACACACACTCACTCACACAGAGAGAGATACTCACACACACACTCACTCACACAGAGAGAGATATACTCACTCACTCACACACACACACAGATACTCACAGAGAGATACTCACTCACACTCACACAGAGATATATACACTCACACAGAGATACTCACACAGAGAGAGATATATACACACACACACACACACACACAGAGAGAGATATATACACACACACACACACACACACAGAGACTGAGGGGCAAACACACGCTCACACAGAGAGAGATATATACACTCACACACACAAACACAGAGATACTCACACACAGAGATACTCACTCACACTCACACAGAGAGATATATACACACACACACACACACACAGAGATACTCACACACTCACACAGAGAGAGATATATACACACACACACACACTCACACAGAGAGAGATATATATACACACACACACACACGCACAGAGATATATATACACACACACACACACAGAGACTGAGGGGCAAACATGCTCACACAGAGATATATACACACACACACACACACACACACTCACACAGAGAGAGATATATACACTCACACACACGCTCACACAGAGATACTCACACACAGAGATACTCACTCACACTCACACAGAGAGATATATACACTCACACACACACACACACACAGATACTCACACACAGAGATACTCACTCACACTCACACAGAGAGATATATATACACACACACACACACACACACACACAGAGATACTCACACACACTCACACAGAGAGATATATATACACACACACACACACACACACACACACACAGAGATACTCACACACACTCACACAGAGAGATATATATACACACACACACACACACACAGAGATACTCACACACACACACTCACACAGAGAGAGATATATACACTCACACACACACACACAGAGATACTCACACACAGAGATACTCACACACACTCACACAGAGAGATATATACACACACACACACACTCACAGAGATACTCACTCACACTCACACAGAGATATATATATACACACACACACACACACACACAGAGATACTCACTCACACTCACACAGAGATATATATACACACACACACACACACACACACAGAGATACTCACTCACACTCACACAGAGAGATATATATACACACACACACACACACACTCACACAGAGATACTCACACACACACACAGAGAGAGATATATACACACACACACACACACACACACAGAGATACTCACACACACAGAGAGATATATATACACACACACACACACACACACACAGAGATACTCACACACACAGAGAGATATATATACACACACACACACACAGATATATATACACACACACACACAGATACTCACTCACACACACAGAGAGATATATATACAAACTCACACACACACACACACACAGATACACACAGAGATACACACTCACACTCACACAGAGAGATATATATACACTCACACACACACAGAGATAATCACACACACACACTCACACAGAGAGAGATATACTCACTCACTCACACACACACACACAGATACTCACACACACAGATACTCACTCACACTCACACAGAGAGATATATATACACACACACACACACACACAGATACTCACACACAGAGATACTCACACACACACACTCACACAGAGAGAGATATACTCACTCACTCACACACACACACAGATACTCACACACAGAGATACTCACTCACACTCACACAGAGAGATATATATACACACACACACTCACACAGAGAGACTGAGGGGCAAACACACGCTCACACACACAGAGAGAGAGAGATATATACTCACTCACACTCACACACAGAGACTGAGGGGCAAATACATGCTCACACAGAGAGAGATACTCACACACACTCACTCACACAGAGAGAGATAATCACACACATACTCACTCACACAGAGAGAGATACTCACACACACAATCACTCACACAGAGAGAGATACTCACACACACTCACTCACACAGAGAGAGATATTCACACACACACTCACTCACACAGAGAGATAGTCACACACTCACTCACTCACAGAGAGAGATACTCACACACACTCACTCACACAGAGAGAGATACTCACACACACTCACTCACACACAGAGAGAGATACACACACGCTCACTCACACAGAGAGATACTCACACACGCTCACTCACACAGAGAGATACTCACACACACGCTCACTCACACAGAGAGAGATACTCACACACACACACACTCACACAGAGAGAGATACTCACACACACACTCACTCACACAGAGAGAGATACTCACACACACTCACTCACACAGAGAGAGATACTCACACACACACTCACTCACACAGAGAGAGATACTCACTCACACACACACTCACACAGAGAGAGATACTCACACACACTCACTCACACAGAGAGATACTCACACACAATTACTCACACAGAGATACTCACACACACTCACTCACACAGAGAGAGATACACACACACACACAATTACTCACACAGAGATACTCACACACACTCACTCACACAGAGAGAGATACTCACACACACACTCACTCACACAGAGAGAGATACTCACACACACACTCACACACAGAGAGATACTCACACACACTGACTCACACAGAGAGATACTCATACACACACTCACTCACACAGAGAGAGATACTCACACACACACTCACTCACACAGAGAGAGATACTCACACACACTGACTCACACAGAGAGATACTCACACACACACTCACTCACACACACAGAGATACTCATACACACACTCACTCACACAGAGAGAGATACTCAAACACACACTCACTCACACAGAGAGAGATACTCACACACACACTCACACAGAGAGAGATACTCACACACACAATCACACAGAGAGAGATACTCACACACACACTCACTCACACAGAGAGATACTCACACACACACTCACTCACACAGAGAGAGATACTCACACACACACTCACTCACACAGAGAGAGATACGCACACACACTCACTCACACAGAGAGATACTCACACACTCACTCACTGACAGAGAGAGATACTCACACACACACTCACTCACACAGAGAGAGATACTCACACACACTCACTCACACAGAGAGAGATACTCACACACTCACTCACTCACAGAGAGAGATACTCACACACTCACTCACTCACAGAGAGAGATACTCACACACACACTCACACAGAGAGATACTCACACACTCACTCACTCACAGAGAGAGATACTCACACACTCACTCACTCACAGAGAGAGATACTCACACACACTCTCACACACAAAGAGAGAGATACTCACACACACTCACTCACACACAGAGAGAGATACTCACACTCACTCACACAGAGAGAGATACACACACACTCACTCATACAGAGACAGATACTCACACACACACACACACACACACACACACAGAGATACTCACACACATTCACTCACACAGAGAGAGATACTCACACACACACTCACTCACACAGAGAGATACTCACACACACTCACTCACACAGAGAGAGATACTCACACACACACACTCACAAAGAGAGAGGTACTCACACTCACACAGAGTTACTCACACACACACTCACTCACACAGCGAGATACTCACACACACACTCACTCACACAGAGACAGATACTCACACACACACAGAGAGATACTCACACACACTCACTCACACAGAGAGAGATACTCACACACACCTTCACTCACACAGAGAGATACTCACACACACACTCACTCACACAGAGAGAGATACTCACACACACTCACTCACACAGAGAGAGATACTCACACACACTCACACAGAGCGAGAGATACACTCACTCACACAGAGAGAGATACGCACACACACTCACACAGAGAGAGAGATACACTCACTCACACAGAGAGAGATACTCACACACACTCACTCACACAGAGAGTGATACTGCCACACACACTCACTCACACAGTGAGATACTCACACACACTCACTCACACAGAGAGAGATACTCACACACACTCACTCACACAGAGAGAGATACTCACACACAATCACACAGAGAGAGATACTCACACTCACACATTGAGATACTCACACACACACTCACTCACACAGAGAGAGATACTCACACACACACACTCACACAGAGAGAGATACTCACACACACACTCACTCACACAGAGAGATACTCACACACAATTACTCACACAGAGAGATACTCACACACACTCACTCACACAGAGAGAGATACTCACACACACACTCACTCACACAGAGAGAGATACACACACACACTCTCACTCACACAGAGAGAGATACTCACACACACACTCACTCACACAGAGAGAGATACTCACACACACACTCACTCACACAGAGAGAGATACTCACACACACTCACTCACACAGAGAGAGATACTCACACACACACTCACTCACACAGAGAGAGAAAGTCACACACACTCACTCACACTGAGAGAGATACTCACACACACACTCACTCACACAGAGAGAGATACTCACACACACACACACTCACACAGAGAGAGATACTCACACACGCTCACTCACACAGAGAGATACTCACACACACACTCACTCACACAGAGAGAGATACTCACACACACACTCACTCACACAGAGAGATACTCACACACACACACACACACACACACACACAGAGAGATACTCACACACACTCACACACGCAGAGAGAGATAATCACACACACACTCACTCACACAGAGAGAGATACTCACACACACTCTCACTCACACAGAGAGAGATACTCACACACACACTCACACACACAGAGAGAGATACTCACACACACACACACACTCACACAGAGAGATACTCACACACACTCACACACACAGAGAGATACTCACACACACACTCACTCACACAGAGAGATACACACACACTCACTCACTCACAGAGAGAGTTACTCACACACACACTCACTCACACAGAGAGATACTCACACACACACACACACACACACACACAGAGATACTCACACACACTCACTCACACAGAGAGAGATACTCACACACATTCACTCACACAGAGATACTCACACTCACTCACACAGAGAGAGATACTCACACACACACTCACTCACACAGAGAGAGATACTGACACACACTCACTCACTCACATAGAGAGATACTCACACACACACTCACTCACACAGAGACAGATACTCACACACACACACACACACACACACACACACACAGAGATACTCACACACACTCACTCACACAGAGAGAGATACTCACACACACCTTCACTCACACAGAGAGATACTCGCACACACACTCACACACACAGGGAGAGATACACACACACTCACTCACACAGAGAGATACTCACACACACAAGCCATCACACAGAGAGATACTCACACACACTCACTCACACACAGAGAGAGATACTCACACACACACTCACTCACACAGAGAGATACTCACACACACTCACTCACACAGAGAGATATTCACACACACACTCAAACACACAGAGAGAGATACTCACACACACACTCACTCACACAGAGAGAGATACTCACACACACTCACTCACACAGAGAGATACTCACACACACTCACTCACACAGAGATACTCACACACACACTCACTCACACAGAGAGATACACACACACTCACTCACTCACAGAGAGAGTTACTCACACACACACTCACTCACACAGAGAGATACTCACACACACACACACACACACACACACAGAGATACTCACACACACTCACTCACACAGAGAGAGATACTCACACACACTCACTCACACAGTGATACTCACAGTCACTCACACAGAGAGAGATACTCACACACACACTCACTCACACAGAGAGAGATACTCACACACACTCACTCACTCACATAGAGAGATACTCACACACACACTCACTCACACAGAGACAGATACTCACACACACTCACTCACACAGAGACAGATACTCACACACACACACACACACACACAGAGATACTCACACACACTCACTCACACAGAGAGATACTCACACACACACTCACTCACACAGAGAGATACTCACACACACACTCACTCACACAGAAAGAGATACTCAAACACACTCTCACTCACACAGAGACAGATACTCACACACACACACACACACACACACACACACACACACACAGAGATACTCACACACACTCACTCACACAGAGAGAGATACTCACACACACCTTCACTCACACAGAGAGATACTCGCACACACACTCACACACACACAGAGAGAGATACTCACACACACACTCACTCTCACAGAGAGAGATACTCACACACACACTCACTCACACACAGAGAGATACTCACACACACACTCACTCACACAGAGAGAGATACTCACACACACACTCACTCACACAGAGAGAGATACTCACACACACTCACTCACTCACATAGAGAGATACTCACACACACACTCACTCACACAGAGACAGATACTCTCACACACACACACACACACACACACACACACACACACAGAGATACTCACATACACTCACTCACACAGAGAGAGATACTCACAGACACCTTCACTCACACAGAGAGATACTCGCACACACACTCACACACACAGAGAGAGATACTCACACACACACTCACTCACACACAGAGAGATACTCACACACACACTCAATCACACAGAGAGATACTCACACACACAATCCATCACACAGAGAGAGATACTCACACACACACAGTCACACAGAGAGATACTCACACTCACACTCACACACAGAGAGAGATACTCACACACACACTCACTCACACAGAGAGATACTCACACACACACTCACTCACACAGAGAGATACTCACACACACTCACTCACTCACAGAGAGAGTTACTCACACACACACTCACTCACACAGAGAGATACTCACACACACACACACACACACAGAGATACTCACACACACTCACTCACACAGAGAGATACTCGCACACACACTCACTCACACAGAGAGATACTCGCACACACACTCACACACACAGAAAGAGATACTCACACACACACTCACTCACACAGAGAGAGATACTCACACACACTCACTCACACAGAGACAGATACTCACACACACACACACACACACACAGAGATACTCACACACACTCACTCACACAGAGAGAGATACTCACACACACCGTCACTCACACAGAGAGATACTCGCACACACACTCACACACACAGAGAGAGATACTCACACACACACTCACTCACACAGAGAGAGATACTCACACACACACTCACTCACACACAGAGAGATACTCACACACACACTCACTCACACAGAGAGAGATACTCACACACACACTCACTCACACAGAGAGAGATACTCACACACACTCACTCACTCACATAGAGAGATACTCACACACACACTCACTCACACAGAGACAGATACTCACACACACACACACACACACACACACACACACACAGAGATACTCACATACACTCACTCACACAGAGAGAGATACTCACACACACCTTCACTCACACAGAGAGATACTCGCACACACACTCACACACACAGAGAGAGATACTCACACACACACTCACTCACACACAGAGAGATACTCACACACACACTCAATCACACAGAGAGATACTCACACACACAATCCATCACACAGAGAGAGATACTCACACACACTCACTCACACACAGAGAGAGATACTCACACTCACTCACACAGAGAGAGATACACTCACACTCACTCATACAGAGACAGATACTCACACACACACACACACACACACACAGAGATACTCACACACATTCACTCACACAGAGAGATACTCACACACACACTCACACACAGAGAGAGATACTCACACACACAATCACACTCACACAGAGATACACACACACACACAATTACTCACAGAGAGAGATACTCACACACACTCACTCACACAGAGATACTCACACACACAATCACACTCACACAGAGAGATATATATACACTCACACAGAGAGAGATACTCACACACACTCACTCTCACACAGAGAGATACTCACACAAACACTCACTCACACAGAGAGATACTCACACACACTCACTCACACAGAGAGAGATACTCACACACACACTCACTCACACAGAGAGAGATAATCACACACACACTCACTCACACAGAGAGATACTCACACACACACTCACTCACACAGAGAGATACTCACACACACTCACTCACACAGAGAGAGATACTCACACACACACTCACTCACACAGAGAGAGATATACTCACTCACTCACACACACACACAGATACTCACAGAGAGATACTCGCTCACACTCACACAGAGATATATACACTCACACAGAGATACTCACACAGAGAGAGATATATACAAACACACACACACACACAGAGACTGAGGGGCAAACACACGCTCACACACACACACACAGAGACTGAGGGGCAAACACACACTCACACAGAGAGAGATATATACACTCACACACACACACACAGAGATACTCACACACAGAGATACTCACTCACACTCACACAGAGAGATATATACACACACACACACACACACACAGAGATACTCACTCACACTCACACAGAGATATATATACACACACTCACACACACACACACACACAGATACTCACTCACACTCACACAGAGAGATATATATACACACACACACACACACTCACACAGAGATATATACACACACTCACACTCACACAGAGAGATATATACACTCACACACACACACACAGAGATACTCACACACAGAGATACTCACTCACACTCACACAGAGAGATATATATACACACACACACACAGAGATACTCACACACAGAGATACTCACTCACACTCACACAGAGAGATATATACACACACACACACACACACAGAGATACTCACTCACACTCACGCAGAGATATATATATACACACACACACACACACACAGAGATACTCACTCACACTCACACAGAGAGATATATATACACACACACACAGTCACACACACACACACACAGAGATACTCACTCACACTCACACAGAGAGATATATATACACACACACACACACACACTCACACAGAGATACTCACACACACACACTCACACAGAGAGAGATATACTCACTCACACACACACACAGATACTCACACACAGAGATACTCACTCACTCACACAGAGAGATATATATACACACACACACACACACACAGAGATACTCACTCACACTCACACAGAGAGAGATATATACACACACACACACACACACTCACACAGAGATACTCACACACACACACTCACACAGAGAGAGATATACTCACTCACACACACACACAGATACTCACACACAGAGATACTCACTCACTCACACAGAGAGATATATATACACACACACAGACACACACACACAGAGATACTCACACACACAGAGAGATATATATACACACACACACACACACACACACACAGATACTCACACACACAGAGAGATATATATACACACACACACACACAGATATATATACACACACACACACAGATACTCACTCACACACAAGGAGAGATATATATACAAACTCACACACACACACACACACAGATACACACAGAGATACACACTCACATTCACACAGAGAGATATATATACACTCACACACACACAGAGATAATCACACACACACACTCACACAGAGAGAGATATACTCACTCACTCACACACACACACACAGATACTCACACACACAGATACTCACTCACACTCACACAGAGAGATATATATACACACACACACACACACAGATACTCACACACAGAGATACTCACACACACACACTCACACAGAGAGAGATATACTCACTCACTCACACACACACACAGATACTCACACACAGAGATACTCACTCACACTCACACAGAGAGATATATATACACACACACACTCACACAGAGAGACTGAGGGGCAAACACACGCTCACACACACAGAGAGAGAGAAATATATACTCACTCACACTCACACACAGAGACTGAGGGGCAAATACATGCTCACACAGAGAGAGATATATACACTCACACACACACACACACACAGAGAGAGATACTCACACACACTCACTCACACAGAGAGAGATAATCACACACATACTCACTCACACAGAGAGAGATACTCACACACACACTCACTCACACAGAGAGATAGTCACACACTCACTCACTCACAGAGAGAGATACTCACACACACTCACTCACACAGAGAGAGATACTCACACACACTCACTCACACACAGAGAGAGATACTCACACACACTCACTCACACAGAGAGATACTCACACACACGCTCACTCACACAGAGAGAGATACTCACACACACACACACTCACACAGAGAGAGATACTCACACACACACTCACTCACACAGAGAGAGATACTCACACACACTCACTCACACAGAGAGAGATACTCACACACACACTCACTCACACAGAGAGAGATACTCACTCACACACACACTCACACAGAGAGAGATACTCACACACACTCACTCACACAGAGAGATACTCACACACAATTACTCACACAGAGATACTCACACACACTCACTCACACAGAGAGAGATACACACACACACACAATTACTCACACAGAGATACTCACACACACTCACTCACACAGAGAGAGATACTCACACACACACTCACTCACACAGAGAGAGATACTCACACACACACTCACACACAGAGAGATACTCACACACACTGACTCACAAAGAGAGATACTCATACACACACTCACTCACACAGAGAGAGATACTCACACACACACTCACTCACACAGAGAGAGATACTCACACACACTGACTCACACAGAGAGATACTCACACACACACTCACTCACACACACAGAGATACTCATACACACACTCACTCACACAGAGAGAGATACGCACACACATACTCACTCACACAGAGAGAGATACTCACACACACACTCACACAGAGAGAGATACTCACACACACACTCACACAGAGAGAGATACTCACACACACACTCACTCACACAGAGAGATACTCACACACACACTCACTCACACAGAGAGAGATACTCACACACACACTCACTCACACAGAGAGAGATACGCACACACACTCACTCACACAGAGAGATACTCACACACTCACTCACTGACAGAGAGAGATACTCATACACACACTCACTCACACAGAGAGAGATACTCACACACACACTCACTCACACAGAGAGAGATACTCACACACACACTCACACAGAGAGAGATACTCACACACACACTCACACAGAGAGAGATACTCACACACACACTCACTCACACAGAGAGATACTCACACACACACTCACTCACACAGAGATACTCACACACACACTCACTCACACAGAGAGAGATACTCACACACACTCACTCACACAGAGAGAGATACTCACACACACTCACTCACTCACATAGAGAGATACTCACACACACACTCACTCACACAGAGACAGATACTCACACACACACACACACACACACACACACACACACACACAGAGATACTCACATACACTCACTCACACAGAGAGAGATACTCACACACACCTTCACTCACACAGAGAGATACTCGCACACACACTCACACACACAGAGAGAGATACTCACACACACACTCACTCACACACAGAGAGATACTCACACACACACTCAATCACACAGAGAGATACTCACACACACAATCCATCACACAGAGAGAGATACTCACACACACTCACTCACACAGAGAGAGATACTCACACACACACTCACTCACACAGAGAGATACTCACACACACACTCACTCACACAGAGAGATACTCACACACACACACACACACACACAGAGAGATACTCACACACACTCACTCACTCACAGAGAGAGTTACTCACACACACACTCACTCACACAGAGATACTCACACACACACTCACACACACAGAGAGATACTCACACACACTCACTCACACAGAGAGATACTCGCACACACACTCACTCACACAGAGAGATACTCGCACACACACTCACACACACAGAGAGAGATACTCACACACACACTCACTCACACAGAGAGAGATACTCACACACACTCACTCACACAGAGAGAGATACTCACACACACTCACTCACACAGAGAGAGATACTCACACACACACTCACTCACACAGAGAGAGATACTCACACACACTCACTCACACAGAGAGATACTCACACACAGTCACTCACACAGAGAGATACTCACACACACTCACTCACACAGAGAGATACTCACACACACTCACTCACACAGAGAGATACTCACACACACTCACTCACACAGAGAGATACTCACACACACAATCCCTCACACAGAGAGAGATACTTACACACACTCACTCACACAGAGAGAGATACTCACACACACACACAATCACACAGAGAGAGATACTCACACACACACACAATCACACAGAGAGAGATACTCACACTCACACACACACACAGAGATACTCACACACACACACTCACACAGAGTGAGATACTCACACACACTCACTCACACAGAGAGAGATACTCACACACACTCACTCACACAGAGAGAGATACTCACACACACACACACTCACACAGAGAGAGATACTCACACACACACTCACTCACACAGAGAGATACCCACACACAATTACTCACACAGAGAGATACTCACACACACTCACTCACACAGAGAGAGATTCTCACACACACACTCACTCACACAGAGAGAGATACTCACACACACACTCACTCACACAGAGAGAGATACTCACACACACTCACTCACACAGAGAGAGATACTCACACACACACACACACTCACACAGAGAAGATACTCACACACGCTCACTCACACAGAGAGAGATACTCACACACAATCACTCACACAGAGATAGATACTCACACAGAGTCACACACACTCACGCAGAGAGATACTCACACACACACTCATTCACACAGAGAGAGATACTCACACACACACACTCAGTCACACAGAGAGATACTCACACACACACTCACTCACACAGAGAGAGATACTCACACACTCACTCACTCACAGAGAGAGATACTCACACACACTCACTCACACAGAGAGAGATACTCACACACACACACACTCACACAGAGAGAGATACTCACACACACTCACACACACAGAGAGATACTCACACACACACTCACTCACACAGAGAGAGATACTCACACACACTCACACACACAGAGAGATACTCACACACTCACTCACACAGAGAGAGATACGCACACACGCACACTCACTCACACAGAGAGAGATACGCACACACACTCACTCACACAGAGAGATACTCACACACTCACTCACACAGAGAGATACTCACACACTCACTCACTCACAGAGAGAGATACTCACAAACACTCTCACTCACACAGAGAGAGATACTCACACTCACACACACAGAGAGAGATACACACACACTCACTCATACAGAGACAGATACTCACACACACACACTCACACAGAGAGATACTCACACACACAATCCCTCACACAGAGAGATACTCACACACTCTCACTCACACAGAGAGAGATACTCACACACACACTCACTCACACAGAGAGATACTCACACACTCTCACTCACACAGAGAGAGATACTCACACACACACACTCACAAAGAGAGAGATACTCACACACTCTCACTCACACAGAGAGAGATACTCACACACAATCACTCACACAGAGACAGATACTCACACACACACAGAGAGATACTCACACACACACACTCACACAGAGTGAGATACTCACACACACACTCACTCACACAGAGAGATACCCACACACAATTACTCACACAGAGAGATACTCACACACACTCACTCACACAGAGAGAGATTCTCACACACACACTCACTCACACAGAGAGAGATACTCACACACACACTCACTCACACAGAGAGAGATACTCACACACACTCACTCACACAGAGAGAGATACTCACACACACACACACACTCACACAGAGAGAGATACTCACACACGCTCACTCACACAGAGAGAGATACTCACACACAATCACTCACACAGAGATAGATACTCACACAGAGTCACACACACTCACGCAGAGAGATACTCACACACACACTCATTCACACAGAGAGAGATACTCACACACACACACTCAGTCACACAGAGAGATACTCACACACACACTCACTCACACAGAGAGAGATACTCACACACTCAGTCACTCACAGAGAGAGTAACTCACACGCACACTCACTCACACAGAGAGAGATACGCACACACACTCACTCACACAGAGAGATACTCACACACTCACTCACACAGAGAGATACTCACACACTCACTCACTCACAGAGAGAGATACTCACACACACTCTCACTCACACAGAGAGAGATACTCACACTCACACACACAGAGAGAGATACACACACACTCACTCATACAGAGACAGATACTCACACACACACACTCACACAGAGAGATACTCACACACACAATCCCTCACACAGAGAGATACTCACACACTCTCACTCACACAGAGAGAGATACTCACACACACACTCACTCACACAGAGAGATACTCACACACTCTCACTCACACAGAGAGAGATACTCACACACACACACTCACAAAGAGAGAGATACTCACACACTCTCACTCACACAGAGAGAGATACTCACACACAATCACTCACACAGAGATAGATACTCACACACAGTCACACACACTCAAACAGAGAGAGATACTCACACACACACTCACTCACACAGAGAGAGATACTCACGCACACACTCACTCACACAGAGAGATACTCACACACACACTCACTCACACAGAGAGAGATACTCACACACAATTACTCACACAGAGAGATACTCACACACACTCACTCACACAGAGAGAGATACACACACACTCACTCACACAGAGAGAGATACTCACACACACACTCACTCACACAGAGAGAGATACTCACACACACACTCACTCACACAGAGAGAGATACTCACACACACACTCACTCACACAGAGAGAGATACTCACACACACACACACTCACACAGAGAGAGATACTCACACACACTCACTCACACAGAGAGATACTCACACACACTCACACACACAGAGAGAGATACTCACACACACACTCACTCACACAGAGAGATACTCACACACACACACACACACACACAGAGATACTCACACACACTCACACACACAGAGAGTCATAATCACACACACACTCACTCACACAGAGAGAGATACTCACACACACTCTCACTCACACAGAGAGAGATACTCACACACATTCACTCACACAGAGAGATACTCACACACACTCACTCACACAGAGAGATACTCACACACACACTCACTCACACAGAGAGATACACACACACTCACTCACTCACAGAGAGAGTTACTCACACACACACTCACTCACACAGAGAGATACTCACACACACACACACACACACACACACACACACACACAGAGATACTCACACACACTCACTCACACAGAGAGAGATACTCACACACATTCACTCACACAGAGATACTCACACTCACTCACACAGAGAGATATACTCACACACACACTCTCTCACACAGAGAGAGATACTCACACACACTCACTCACTCACATAGAGAGATACTCACACACACACACTCACTCACACAGAGACAGATACTCACACACACACACACACACACACACACACACACACAGAGATACTCACACACACTCACTCACACAGAGAGATACTCACACACACTCACTCACACAGAGATACTCACACACACACTCACTCACACAGAGAGATAAACACACACTCACTCACTCACAGAGAGAGTTACTCACACACACACCCACTCACACAGAGAGATACTCACACACACACACACACACACACACACAGAGATACTCACACACAGTCACTCACACAGAGCGAGATACTCACACACACTCACTCACACAGAGATACTCACAGTCACTCACACAGAGAGAGATACTCACACATACACTCACTAACACAGAGAGAGATACTCACACACACTCACTCACTCACATAGAGAGATACTCACACACACACTCACTCACACAGAGACAGATACTCACACACACTCACTCACACAGAGACAGATACTCACACACACACACACACACACACACACACAGAGATACTCACACACACTCACTCACACAGAGAGAGATACTCACACACACCTTCACTCACACAGAGAGATACTCGCACACACACTCACTCACACAGAGAGAGATACTCACACACACCTTCACTCACACAGAGAGATACTCGCACACACACTCACACACACACAGAGAGAGATACTCACACACACACTCACTCACACAGAGAGAGATACTCACACAAACACTCACTCACACACAGAGAGATACTCACACACACACTCACTCACACAGAGAGAGATACTCACACACAATCACACAGAGAGAGATACTCACACTCACACACACACACACAGAGATACTCACACACACACACTCACACAGAGAGAGATACTCACACACACACTCACTCACACAGAGAGATACTCACACACAATTACTCACACAGAGAGATACTCACACACACTCACTCACAGAGAGAGATTCTCACACACACACTCACTCACACAGACAGAGATACTCACACACACACTCACTCACACAGAGAGAGATACTCACACACACACTCACTCACACAGAGAGAGATACTCACACACACTCACTCACACAGAGAGAGATACTCACACACACACACACACTCACACAGAGAGAGATACTCACACACGCTCACTCACACAGAGAGAGATACTCACACACAATCACTCACACAGAGATAGATACTCACACACAGTCACACACACTCACACAGAGAGATACTCACACACACACTCACTCACACAGAGAGAGATACTCACACACACACACTCAGTCACACAGAGAGATACTCACACACACACTCACTCACACAGAGAGAGATACTCACACACTCACTCACTCACAGAGAGAGTAACTCACACACACACTCACTCACACAGAGAGAGATACGCACACACACTCACTCACACAGAGAGATACTCAAACACTCACTCACACAGAGAGATACTCACACACTCACTCACTCACAGAGAGAGATACTCAGACACACTCTCACTCACACAGAGAGAGATACTCACACACACACACAGAGAGATACTCACACACACTCACTCACACAGAGAGATACTCACACACACACACTCACACAGAGAGATACTCACACACACAATCCCTCACACAGAGAGATACTCACACACTCTCACTCACACAGAGAGAGATACTCACACACACACTCACTCACACAGAGAGATACTCACACACTCTCACTCACACAGAGAGAGATACTCACACACACACACTCACAAAGAGAGAGATACTCACACTCACACAGAGAGAGTTACTCACACACACACTCACTCACACAGCGAGATACTCACACACTCACTCACTCACACAGAGACAGGTACTCACACACACACAGAGAGATACTCACACACACTCACTCACACAGAGAGAGATAATCACACACCTTCACTCACACAGAGAGATACTCACACACACACTCACTCACACAGAGAGATACTCGCACACACACTCACACACACAGAGAGAGATACTCACACACACACTCACTCACACAGAGAGAGATACTCACACACACACAATCACACAGAGAGAGATACACACACACACTCACACAGAGAGAGAGATACGCACACACACTCACTCACACAGAGAGTGATACTGCCACACACACTCACTCACACAGAGAGAGATACTCACGCACACTCAATCACACAGAGAGAGATACTCACACACACACTCACTCACACAGAGAGAGATACTCACACACACTGACTCACACAGAGAGAGATACTCACACACGCTCACTCACACAGTGAGATACTCACACACACTCACTCACACAGAGAGAGATACTCACACACACACAATCACACAGAGAGAGATACTCACACACACACTCACTCACAAAGAGAGAGATACTCACACACACACAATCACTCACACAGTGAGATACTCACACACACACACTCACTCACACAGAGACAGATACTCACACACACACACTCACACAGTGAGATACTCACACACACTCACTCACACAGAGAGAGATACTCACACACACTCACTCACACAGAGAGAGATACTCACACACAATCACACAGAGAGAGATACTCACACTCACACTCACACATTGAGATACTCACACACACACTCACTCACACAGAGAGAGATACTCACACACACACACTCACACAGAGAGAGATACTCACACACACACTCACTCACACAGAGAGATACTCACACACACACTCACTCACACAGAGAGAGATACACACACACTCACTCAGAGAGAGATACTCACACACACACTCACTCACACAGAGAGATACTGACACACACTCACTCACACAGAGAGAGATACACACACACTCACTCACACAGAGAGATACTCACACACACACTCACTCACACAGAGAGATACTCACACACAATTACTCACACAGAGAGATACTCACACACACACTCACTGACACAGAGAGAGATACTCACACACAATCACTCACACAGAGAGAGATTCTCACACACACACTCACTCACACAGAGAGAGATACTCACACACACTCACTCACACAGAGTGATAATCATACACACTCACTCACTCACATAGAGAGATACTCACACACACACTCACTCACACAGAGACAGATAGTCACACACACACACACACACACACACACACACACACACACACACAGAGAGATACTCACACACACTCACTCACACAGAGAGAGATACTCACATACACCTTCACTCACACAGAGAGACACTCACACACAATTACTCACACAGAGAGATACTCACACACACACTCACTCACACAGAGAGAGATACTCACACACACACTCACTCACACAGAGAGAGATACTCACACACACACACACTCACAAAGAGAGAGATACTCACACATGCTCACTCACACAGAGAGATACTCACACACACACTCACTCACACAGAGAGAGATACTCACACACACACTCACTCACACAGAGAGATACTCACACACACACTCACACACTCAGAGAGAGATACTCACACACACTCACACACACATAGAGAGATACTCACACACACACTCACTCACACAGAGAGAGATACTCACACACACTCTCACTCACACAGAGAGAGATACTCACACACAATCACTCACACAGAGAGAGATACTCACACACAGTCACTCACACAGAGAGAGATACTCACACACACTCACTCACACAGAGAGAGATACTCACACACACTCTCTCACACAGAGAGATACGCACACACATACTCACTCACACAGAGAGAGATACTCACACACACACACTCAGTCACACAGAGAGATACTCACACACACACTCACTCACACAGAGAGTGATACTCACAGACACTCACTCACACAGAGAGATACTCACACACACACTCACTCACTCACAGAGAGAGTTACTCACACACACACTCACTCACACAGAGAGATACTCACACACACACACACACACACACACACACACACACAGAGATAGTCACACACACGCACTCACACAGAGAGAGATACTCACACACACTCACTCACACAGAGAGAGATACTCACACACACTCACTCACACAGAGAGAGATACTCACACACACTCACTCACACAGAGAGAGATACTCACACACACTCACTCACACAGTGAGATACTCACACACACTCACTCACACACACAGAGAGAGATACTCACACACACTCACTCAGTCACATAGAGAGATACTCACTCACACAGAGACAGATACTCACACACACACACACACACACACACACACACACAGAGATACTCACACACACTCAGTCACACAGAGACAGATACTCACACACACACAGAGAGATACTCACACACACTCACTCACACAGAGAGAGATACTCACACACACCTTCACTCACACAGAGAGATAGTCACACACACACTCACACACACAGAGAGAGATACTCACACACACACTCACTCACACAGAGAGTGATACTCACACACACTCACTCACACAGAGAGAGATACTCACACACACTCACACAGAGAGAGAGATACACTCACTCACACAGAGAGTGATACTGCCACGCACACTCACTCACACAGTGAGATACTCGCACACACTCACTCACACAGAGAGAGATACTCACACACACTCACTCACACAGAGAGAGATACTCACACACAATCACACAGAGAGAGATACTCAAACACACACTCACTCACACAGAGACAGATACTCACACACACTCACACACACAGAGAGAGATACTCACACACACTCACTCACACAGAGAGATACTCACACTCACACACACACACAGAGATACACACACACTCACTCACTCACACAGAGAGAGATACTCACACACACACTCACTCACACAGAGAGATACTCACACACAATTACTCACACAGAGAGATACTCACACACACTCACTCACACAGAGAGAGATACACACACACTCACTCACACAGAGAGAGATACTCACACACACTCACTCACACAGAGAGATACTCACACACACACTCACTCACACAGAGAGAGATACTCACACACACACAGACTCACACAGAGAGAGATACTCACACACACACTCACTCACACACAGAGATATTCACACACACACACACTCACACAGAGAGAGATACTCACACACACACTCACTCACACAGAGAGAGATACTCACACACACTCACTCACACAGAGAGAGATACTCACACACACTCACTCACACAGAGAGATACTCACACACAATTACTCACACAGAGATACTCACACACACTCACTCACACAGAGAGAGATACACACACACTCACACAGAGAGAGATACTCACACACACACTCACTAACACAGAGAGAGATACTCACACACACTCTCACTAACACAGAGAGAGATACTCACACACACTGACTCACACAGAGAGATACTCATACACACACTCACTCACACAGAGAGAGATACTCACACACACACCACTCACACAGAGAGAGATACTCACACACACACTCACTCACACAGAGAGAGATACTCACACACACACACACTCACACAGAGAGATACTCACACACACTCACTCACACAGAGAGAGATACTCACACACACTCTCACTAACACAGAGAGAGATACTCACACACACTGACTCACACAGAGAGATACTCATACACACACTCACTCACACAGAGAGAGATACTCACACACACACCACTCACACAGAGAGAGATACTCACACACACTGACTCACACAGAGAGATACTCACACACACACTCACTCACACAGAGAGAGATACTCACACACACTCACTCACACAGAGAGAGATACTCACACACACACTCACTCACACAGAGAGAGATACTCACACACACACTCACTCACACAGAGAGAGATACTCACACACACACACACTCACACAGAGAGATACTCACACACTCACTCACACACACAGAGATACTCATACACACACTCACTCACACAGAGAGAGATACTCACACACACACTCACTCACACAGAGAGAGATACTCACACACACACTCACACAGAGAGAGATACTCACACACACACTAACACAGAGAGAGATACTCACACACACACTCACTCACACAGGGAGATACTCACACACACACTCACTCACGCAGAGAGAGATACTCACACACACACTCACTCACACAGAGAGAGATACGCACACACACTCACTCACACAGAGAGATACTCACACACTCACTCACTCACAGAGAGAGATACTCACACACACACTCACTCACACAGAGAGAGATACTCACACAACACTCACTCACACAGAGAGAGATACTCACAAACACACTCACTCACACAGAGAGATACTCACACACACACACTCACACAGAGAGATACTCACACTCACACTCACTCACACAGAGAGAGATACTCACACAACACTCACTCACACAGAGAGAGATACTCACAAACACACTCACACACACAGAGAGAGATACTCACACACTCACTCACTCACAGAGAGAGATACACACACACACTCACTCACTCACAGAGAGAGATACTCACACACACTCTCACTCACACAGAGAGAGATACTCACACACACTCACACACAGAGAGAGATACTCACACTCACTCACACAGAGAGAGATACACACACACTCACTCATACAGAGACAGATACTCACACACACCCACACACACACACACACACACACAGATACTCACACACATTCACTCACACAGAGAGAGATACTCACACACACACTCACTCACACAGAGAGATACTCACACACACACTCACTCACACAGAGAGAGATACTCACACACTCTCACTCACACAGAGAGAGATACTCACACACACACACTCACAAAGAGAGAGATACTCACACTCACACAGAGAGAGTTACTCACACACAAACTCACTCACACAGAGAGATACTCACACACACTCACTCACACAGAGAGAGATACTCACACACACCTTCACTCACACAGAGAGATACTCGCACACACACTCACACACACAGAGAGAGATACTCACACACACACTCACACACACAGCGAGATACTCACACACACACTCACTCACACAGAGAGAGATACTCACACACACACTCACTCACACAGAGAGATACTCACACACACACTCACACACACAGAGAGAGATACACACACACACTCACTCACACACAGAGAGATACTCACACACACACTCACTCACACAGAGAGAGATACTCACACACACACTCACTCACACAGAGAGAGATACTCACACACGCTGACTCACACAGAGAGATACTCACACACACACTCACTCACACAGAGAGAGATACTCACACACACACTCACTCACACAGAGAGAGATACTCCCACACACACTCACTCACACAGAGAGATACTCACACACACACACACACACACAGAGAGAGATACTCACACACACACTCACTCACACAGAGAGAGATACTCACACACTCTCTCACTCACACAGAGAGATACTCACACACACACTCACTCACACAGAGAGATACTCAAACACACACACACACACACAGAGAGATACTCACACACACACTCACTCACACAGAGAGAGATACTCACACACACTCACTCACACAGAGAGAGATACTCACACACACACTCACTCACACAGAGAGAGATACTCACACACACACTCACACAGAGAGAGATACTCACACACACACTCACACAGAGAGAGATACTCACACACACACTCACTCACACAGGGAGATACTCACACACACACTCACTCACGCAGAGAGAGATACTCACACACACACTCACTCACACAGAGAGAGATACGCACACACACTCACTCACACAGAGAGATACTCACACACTCACTCACTCACAGAGAGAGATACTCACACACACACTCACTCACACAAAGAGAGATACTCACACAACACTCACTCACACAGAGAGAGATACTCACAAACACACTCACTCACACAGAGAGATACTCACACACACACACTCACACAGAGAGATACTCACACACACACTCACTCACACAGAGAGAGATACTCACACAACACTCACTCACACAGAGAGAGATACTCACAAACACACTCACACACACAGAGAGAGATACTCACACACTCACTCACTCACAGAGAGAGATACACACACACACTCACTCACTCACAGAGAGAGATACTCACACACACTCTCACTCACACAGAGAGAGATACTCACACACACTCACACACAGAGAGAGATACTCACACTCACTCACACAGAGAGAGATACACACACACTCACTCATACAGAGACAGATACTCACACACACCCACACACACACACACACACACACAGATACTCACACACATTCACTCACACAGAGAGAGATACTCACACACACACTCACTCACACAGAGAGATACTCACACACACACTCTCTCACACAGAGAGAGATACTCACACACTCTCACTCACACAGAGAGAGATACTCACACACACACACTCACAAAGAGAGAGATACTCACACTCACACAGAGAGAGTTACTCACACACAAACTCACTCACACAGAGAGATACTCACACACACTCACTCACACAGAGAGAGATACTCACACACACCTTCACTCACACAGAGAGATACTCGCACACACACTCACACACACAGAGAGAGATACTCACACACACACTCACACACACAGAGAGATACTCACACACACACTCACTCACACAGAGAGAGATACTCACACACACACTTACTCACACAGAGAGATACTCACACACACACTCACACACACAGAGAGAGATACACACACACACTCACTCACACACAGAGAGATACTCACACACACACTCACTCACACAGAGAGAGATACTCACACACACACTCACTCACACAGAGAGAGATACTCACACACGCTGACTCACACAGAGAGATACTCACACACACACTCACTCACACAGAGAGAGATACTCACACACACACTCACTCACACAGATAGAGATACTCCCACACACACTCACTCACACAGAGAGATACTCACACACACACACACACACACAGAGAGAGATACTCACACACACACTCACTCACACAGAGAGAGATACTCACACACTCTCTCACTCACACAGAGAGATACTCACACACACACTCACTCACACAGAGAGATACTCAAACACACACACACACACAGAGAGAGATACTCACACACACACTCACTCACACAGAGAGAGATACTCACACACTCTCTCACTCACACAGAGAGAGATACTCACACACAATCACTCACACAGAGATAGATACTCACACACACTCACTCACACTCACACAGAGAGATACTCACACACACTCACTCACACAGAGAGATACTCAAACACACACTCACTCACACAGAGAGATACACACACACTCACTCACTCACAGAGAGAGTTACTCACACACACAATCACTCACACAGAGAGATACTCACACACACACACACACACACACACAGAGATACTCACACACACTCACTCACACAGAGAGAGATACTCACACACACTCACTCACACAGAGATACTCACACTCACTCACACAGAGAGAGATACTCACACATACACTCACTCACACAGAGAGAGATACTCACACACACTCACTCACTCACACAGAGAGATACTCACACACACACTCACTCACACAGAGACAGATACTCACACACACACACACACACACACACACACACACACACACACACACAGAGATACTCACACACACTCACTCACACAGAGAAGGATATTCACACACACCTTCACTCACACAGAGAGATAGTCGCACACACACTCACACACACAGAGAGAGATACTCACACACACACTCACTCACACAGAGAGATACTCACACACACTCACTCACACAGAGAGAGATACTCACACACACACTCACTCACACAGAGAGATACTCGCACACACACTCACACACACAGAGAGAGATATCACACACACACTCACTCACACAGAGAGAGATACTCACACACACACTCAATCACACAGAGAGATACTCACACACACAATCCATCACACAGAGAGAGATACTCACACACACTCACTCACACACAGAGAGAGATACTCACACACACTCACTCACACAGAGAGATACTCACACACACTCACTCACACAGAGAGATACTCACACACACACTCACTCACACAGAGAGATACACACACACTCACTCACTCACAGAGAGAGTTACTCACACACACACTCACTCACACAGAGAGATACTCACACACACACACACACACACACACACACACACACAGATACTCACACACACTCACTCACACAGAGAGAAATACTCATACACACTCACTCACACAGAGATACTCACACTCACTCACACAGAGAGAGATACTCACACACACACTCACTCACACAGAGAGAGATACTCACACACACTCACTCACACAGAGAGAGATACTCACACACACACTCACTCACACAGAGAAAGATACTCACACACACACACACACACACACACACACACACACAGAGATACTAACACACACTCACTCACACAGAGAGAGATACTCACACACACCTTCACTCACACAGAGAGATACTCGCACACACACTCACACACACAGAGATCGATACTCACACACACACTCACTCACACAGAGAGATATACTCACACACACTCACTCACACAGAGAGATAATCACACACACACTCACTCACACAGAGAGAGATACTCACACACACACTCAATCACACAGAGAGATACTCACACACACAATCCATCACACAGAGAGAGATAATCACACACACACTCACACAGAGAGAGATACTCACACACACTCACTCACACTCACACAGAGAGATACTCACACACACACTCACTCACACACAGAGAGAGATACTCACACACACACTCACTCACACAGAGAGATACTCACACACACTCACTCACACAGAGAGATACTCACACACACACTCACTCACAGAGAGAGATACACACACACTCACTCACTCACAGAGAGAGTTACTCACACGCACACTCACTCACACAGAGAGATACTCACACACACACACACACACACACACACACACAGAGATACACACACACACTCACTCACACAGAGAGTGATACTCACACACACTCACTCACACAGAGAGATACTCGCACACACACTCACACACACAGAGAGAGATACTCACACACACACTCACTCACACAGAGAGAGATACTCACACACACTCACTCACACAGAGAGATACTCACACACAATTACTCACACAGAGAGATACTCACACACACTCCCTCACACAGAGAGAGATACACACACACTCACTCACACAGAGAGAGATTCTCACACACACACTCACTCACACAGAGAGAGATAATCACACACACACTCACACAGAGACAGATACTCACACACACAGAGAGAGATACTCACACACACACTCACTCACACAGAGAGAGATACTCACACACACACACACTCACACAGAGTGAGATACTCACACACACACTCACTCACAGAGAGAGATACTCACACACACACTCACTCACACAGAGATAGATTCTCACACACACACTCACTCACACAGAGAGAGATACTCACACACACACTCACTCACACAGAGAGAGATACTCACACACACACTCACTCACACAGAGAGAGATACTCACACACACACACACTCACACAGAGTGAGATACTCACACGCACACTCACTCACACAGAGAGAGATACTCACTCACACTCACTCACTCACAGAGAGAGATACTCACACACACACTCACTCACACAGAGAGAGATACTCACACAACACTCACTCACACAGAGAGAGATACTCACAAACACACTCACTCACACAGAGAGATACTCACACACACACACTCACACAGAGAGATACTCACACACACACTCACTCACACAGAGAGAGATACTCACACAACACTCACTCACACAGAGAGAGATACTCACAAACACACTCACACACACAGAGAGAGATACTCACACACTCACTCGCTCACAGAGAGAGATACACACACACACTCACTCACTCACAGAGAGAGATACTCACACACACTCTCACTCACACAGAGAGAGATACTCACACACACTCACACACAGAGAGAGATACTCACACTCACTCACACAGAGAGAGATACACACACACTCACTCATACAGAGACAGATACTCACACACACCCACACACACACACACACACACACACACAGATACTCACACACATTCACTCACACAGAGAGAGATACTCACACACACACTCACTCACACAGAGAGATACTCACACACTCTCACTCACACAGAGAGAGATACTCACACACACACACTCACAAAGAGTGAGATACTCACACTCACACAGAGAGAGTTACTCACACACAAACTCACTCACACAGAGAGATACTCACACACACTCACTCACACAGAGAGAGATACTCACACACACCTTCACTCACACAGAGAGATACTCGCACGCACACTCACACACACAGAGAGAGATACTCACACACACACACTCACTCACACAGAGAGAGATACTCACACACGCTGACTCACACAGAGAGATACTCACACACACTCACTCACACAGAGACAGATACTCACACACACTCACTCACACAGAGATACTCACACTCACACACACTCACACAGAGAGAGATACTCACACACACTCACTCACACAGAGAGATACTCACACACACACTCACTCACACAGAGAGAGATACTCACACACACACTCACTCACACAGAGAGAGATACTCCCACACACACTCACTCACACAGAGAGAGATACTCACACACACTCACTCACACAGAGAGATACTCACACACACACTCACTCACACAGAGAGAGATACTCACACACACACTCACTCACACAGAGAGAGATACTCCCACACACACTCACTCACACAGAGAGATACTCACACACACACACACACACACAGAGAGAGATACTCACACACACACTCACTCACACAGAGAGAGATACTCACACACTCTCTCACTCACACAGAGAGATACTCACACACACACTCACTCACACAGAGAGATACTCAAACACACACACACACACACAGAGAGATACTCACACACACACTCACTCACACAGAGAGAGATACTCACACACTCTCTCACTCACACAGAGAGAGATACTCACACACAATCACTCACACAGAGATAGATACTCACACACACTCACTCACACTCACACAGAGAGATACTCACACACACTCACTCACACAGAGAGATACTCAAACACACACTCACTCACACAGAGAGATACACACACACTCACTCACTCACAGAGAGAGTTACTCACAAAGACAATCACTCACACAGAGAGATACTCACACACACACACACACACACACACACAGAAATACTCACACACACTCACTCACACAGAGAGAGATACTCACACACACTCACTCACACAGAGATACTCACACTCACTCACACAGAGAGAGATACTCACACATACACTCACTCACACAGAGAGAGATACTCACACACACTCACTCACTCACATAGAGAGATACTCACACACACACTCACTTACACAGAGACAGATACTCACACACACACACACACACACACACACACACACACACACACACACACACACACACACAGAGATACTCACACACACTCACTCACACAGAGAGAGATATTCACACACACCTTCACTCACACAGAGAGATACTCGCACACACACTCACACACACAGAGAGAGATACTCACACACACACTCACTCACACAGAGAGATACTCACACACACTCACTCACACAGAGAGAGATACTCACACACACACTCACTCACACAGAGAGATACTCGCACACACACTCACACACACAGAGAGAGATACTCACACACACACTCACTCACACAGAGAGAGATACTCACACACACACTCAATCACACAGAGAGATACTCACACACACAATCCATCACACAGAGAGAGATACTCACACACACTCACTCACACACAGAGAGAGATACTCACACACACTCACTCACACAGAGAGATACTCACACACACTCACTCACACAGAGAGATACTCACACACACACTCACTCACACAGAGAGATACACACACACTCACTCACTCACAGAGAGAGTTACTCACACACACACTCACTCACACAGAGAGATACTCACACACACACACACACACACACACACACACACACAGATACTCACACACACTCACTCACACAGAGAGAAATACTCATACACACTCACTCACACAGAGATACTCACACTCACTCACACAGAGAGAGATACTCACACACACACTCACTCACACAGAGAGAGATACTCACACACACTCACTCACACAGAGAGAGATACTCACACACACACTCACTCACACAGAGACAGATACTCACACACACACACACACACACACACACACACAGAGATACTAACACACACTCACTCACACAGAGAGAGATACTCACACACACCTTCACTCACACAGAGAGATACTCGCACACACACTCACACACACAGAGATCGATACTCACACACACACTCACTCACACAGAGAGATATACTCACACACACTCACTCACACAGAGAGATAATCACACACACACTCACTCACACAGAGAGAGATACTCACACACACACTCAATCACACAGAGAGATACTCACACACACAATCCATCACACAGAGAGAGATAATCACACACACACTCACACAGAGAGAGTTACTCACACACACTAACTCACACTCACACAGAGAGATACTCACACACACACTCACTCACACACAGAGAGAGATACTCACACACACACTCACTCACACAGAGAGATACTCACACACACTCACTCACACAGAGAGATACTCACACACACACTCACTCACAGAGAGAGATACACACACACTCACTCACTCACAGAGAGAGTTACTCACACACACACTCACTCACACAGAGAGATACTCACACACACACACACACACACACACACACACACACACACACAGAGATACACACACACACTCACTCACACAGAGAGTGATACTCACACACACTCACTCACACAGAGAGATACTCGCACACACACTCACACACACAGAGAGAGATACTCACACACACACTCACTCACACAGAGAGAGATACTCACACACACACTCACTCACACAGAGAGAGATACTCACACACACTCACTCACACAGAGAGATACTCACACACAATTACTCACACAGAGAGATACTCACACACACTCCCTCACACAGAGAGAGATACACACACACTCACTCACACAGAGAGAGATTCTCACACACACACTCACTCACACAGAGAGAGATACTCACACACACACTCACTCACACAGAGAGAGATACTCACACACACACTCACTCACACAGAGAGAGATACTCACACACACACACACTCACACAGAGTGAGATACTCTCACACACACTCACTCACAGAGAGAGATACTCACACACACACTCACTCACACAGAGATAGATTCTCACACACACACTCACTCACACAGAGAGAGATACTCACACACACACTCACTCACACAGAGAGAGATACTCACACACACAGTCACTCACACAGAGAGAGATACTCACACACACACACACTCACACAGAGTGAGATACTCACACGCACACTCACTCACACAGAGAGAGATACTCACTCACACTCACTCACTCACAGAGAGAGATACTCACACACACTCACTCTCACAGAGAGAGATACTCACACACACTCACTCACACAGAGAGATACTCACACACACACTCACACACACACAGAGTGATACTCACACACACTCTCACTCACACAGAGAGAGATACTCACAAACACACTCACACACTCAGAGAGAGATACTCACACACACATAGAGAGATACTCACACACTCACTCACTCACACAGAGAGAGATACTCACACACACTCTCACTCACACAGAGAGAGATACTCACACACAATCACTCACACAGAGATAGATACTCACACACAGTCACACACACTCACACAGAGAGATACTCACACACACACTCACTCACACAGAGAGAGATACTCACACTCACACACTCAGTCACACAGAGAGATACTCACACACACACTCACTCACACAGAGAGAGATACTCACACTCACACACTCAGTCACACAGAGAGATACTCACACACACACTCTCTCACACAAAGAGAGATACTCACACACAGTCACTCACAGAGAGATACACACACACACACTCACTCACTCACAGAGAGAGTTACTCACACACACACTCACTCACACAGAGAGATACTCACACACACACACACACACACAGAGATACACACACACACGCACTCAAACAGAGAGAGATACTCACACACACTCACTCACTCACATAGAGAGATACTCACTCACACAGAGACAGATACTCACACACACACACACACACACACACACACACACAGATACTCACACACACTCACTCACACAGAGAGATACTCACACACACCTTCACTCACACAGAGAGATACTCGCACACACACTCACACACAGAGAGAGATACTCACACACACACTCACTCACACAGAGAGAGATACTCACACACACTCACTCACACAGAGAGAGATACTCACACACACACTCACACACACAGAGAGATACTCACACACACACTCACTCACACAGAGAGATACTCACACACACTCACACAGAGAGAGAGATACACTCACTCACACAGAGAGTGATACTGCCACGCACACTCACTCACACAGTGAGATACTCACTCACACTCACTCACACAGAGAGAGATACTCACACACACTCACTCACACAGAGAAAGATACTCACACACTCTCTCACTCACACAGAGAGATACTCACACACACACACACACACACAGAGAGAGATACTCACACACACACTCACTCACACAGAGAGAGATACTCACACACTCTCTCACTCACACAGAGAGAGATACTCACACACAATCACTCACACAGAGATAGATACTCACACACACTCACTCACACTCACACAGAGAGATATTCACACACACTCACTCACACAGAGAGATACACACACACTCACTCACTCACAGAGAGAGTTACTCACACACACAATCACTCACACAGAGAGATACTCACACACACACACACACACACACACACAGAGATACTCACACACACTCACTCACACAGAGAGAGATACTCACACACACTCACTCACACAGAGATACTCACACTCACTCACACAGAGAGAGATACTCACACATACACTCACTCACACAGAGAGAGATACTCACACACACTCACTCACTCACATAGAGAGATATTCACACACACACTCACTCACACAGAGACAGATACTCACACACACACACACACACACACACACACACACACACACACACACACACACACAGAGATACTCACACACACTCACTCACACAGAGAGAGATATTCACACACACCTTCACTCACACAGAGAGATACTCGCACACACACTCACACACACAGAGAGAGATACTCACACACACACTCACTCACACAGAGAGATACTCACACACACTCACTCACACAGAGAGAGATACTCACACACACACTCACTCACACAGAGAGATACTCGCACACACACTCACACACACAGAGAGAGATACTCACACACACACTCACTCACACAGAGAGAGATACTCACACACACACTCAATCACACAGAGAGATACTCACACACACATTCCATCACACAGAGAGAGATACTCACACACACTCACTCACACACAGAGAGAGATACTCACACACACTCACTCACACAGAGAGATACTCACACACACTCACTCACACAGAGAGATACTCACACACACACTCACTCACACAGAGAGATACACACACACTCACTCACACACAGAGAGAGATACTCACACACACTCACTCACACAGAGAGATACTCACACACACTCACTCACACAGAGAGATACTCACACACACACTCACTCACACAGAGAGATACACACACACTCACTCACACAGAGAGATACTCACACACACACACACACACACACACACACACACAGATACTCACACACACTCACTCACACAGAGAGAAATACTCATACACACTCACTCACACAGAGATACTCACACTCACTCACACAGAGAGAGATACTCACACACACACTCACTCACACAGAGAGAGATACTCACACACACTCACTCACACAGAGAGAGATACTCACACACACACTCACTCACACAGAGACAGATACTCACACACACACACACACACACACACACACACACACACAGAGATACTAACACACACTCACTCACGCAGAGAGAGATACTCACACACACCTTCACTCACACAGAGAGATACTCGCACACACACTCACACACACAGAGAGAGATACTCACACACACACTCACTCACACAGAGAGATATACTCACACACACACTCACACAGAGAGATAATCACACACACACTCACTCACACAGAGAGAGATACTCACACGCACACTCAATCACACAGAGAGATACTCACACACACAATCCATCACACAGAGAGAGATAATCACACACACACTCACACAGAGAGAGATACTCACACACACTCACTCACACTCACACAGAGAGATACTCACACACACACTCACTCACACACAGAGAGAGATACTCACACATACACTCACTCACACAGAGAGATACTCACACACACTCACTCACACAGAGAGATACTCACACACACACTCACTCACAGAGAGAGATACACACACACTCACTCACTCACAGAGAGAGTTACTCACACACACACTCACTCACAAAGAGAGATACTCACACACACACACACACACACACACACACACACAGAGATACACACACACACTCACTCACACAGAGAGTGATACTCACACACACTCACTCACACAGAGAGATACTCACACACACACTCACACACACAGAGAGAGATACTCACACACACACTCACTCACACAGAGAGAGATACTCACACACACACTCACTCACACAGAGAGAGATACTCACACACACTCACTCACACAGAGAGATACTCACACACAATTACTCACACAGAGAGATACTCACACACACTCCCTCACACAGAGAGAGATACACACACACTCACTCACACAGAGAGAGATTCTCACACACACACTCACTCACACAGAGAGAGATACTCACACACACACTCACTCACACAGAGAGAGATACTCACACACACACTCACTCACACAGAGAGAGATACTCACACACACACACACTCACACAGAGTGAGATACTCACACACACACTCACTCACAGAGAGAGATACTCACACACACACTCACTCACACAGAGATAGATTCTCACACACACACTCACTCACACAGAGAGAGATACTCACACACACACTCACTCACACAGAGAGAGATACTCACACACACACTCACTCACACAGAGAGAGATACTCACACACACACACACTCACACAGAGTGAGATACTCACACGCACACTCACTCACACAGAGAGAGATACTCACTCACACTCACTCACTCACAGAGAGCGATACTCACACACACTCACTCTCACAGAGAGAGATACTCACACACACTCACTCACACAGAGAGATACTCACACACACACTCACACACACAGAGAGAGATACTCACACACACTCTCACTCACACAGAGAGAGATACTCACAAACACACTCACACACTCAGAGAGAGATACTCACACACACATAGAGAGATACTCACACACTCACTCACTCACACAGAGAGAGATACTCACACACACTCTCACTCACACAGAGAGAGATACTCACACACAATCACTCACACAGAGATAGATACTCACACACAGTCACACACACTCACACAGAGAGATACTCACACACACACTCACTCACACAGAGAGAGATACTCACACACAATTACTCACACAGAGAGATACTCACACACACTCCCTCACACAGAGAGAGATACACACACACTCACTCACACAGAGAGAGATTCTCACACACACACTCACTCACACAGAGAGAGATACTCACACACACACTCACTCACACAGAGAGAGATACTCACACACACACTCACTCACACAGAGAGAGATACTCACACACACACACACTCACACAGAGTGAGATACTCACACACACACTCACTCACAGAGAGAGATACTCACACACACACTCACTCACACAGAGATAGATTCTCACACACACACTCACTCACACAGAGAGAGATACTCACACACACACTCACTCACACAGAGAGAGATACTCACACACACACTCACTCACACAGAGAGAGATACTCACACACACACACACTCACACAGAGTGAGATACTCACACGCACACTCACTCACACAGAGAGAGATACTCACTCACACTCACTCACTCACAGAGAGCGATACTCACACACACTCACTCTCACAGAGAGAGATACTCACACACACTCACTCACACAGAGAGATACTCACACACACACTCACACACACAGAGAGAGATACTCACACACACTCTCACTCACACAGAGAGAGATACTCACAAACACACTCACACACTCAGAGAGAGATACTCACACACACATAGAGAGATACTCACACACTCACTCACTCACACAGAGAGAGATACTCACACACACTCTCACTCACACAGAGAGAGATACTCACACACAATCACTCACACAGAGATAGATACTCACACACAGTCACACACACTCACACAGAGAGATACTCACACACACACTCACTCACACAGAGAGAGATACTCACACTCACACACTCAGTCACACAGAGAGATACTCACACACACACTCACTCACACAGAGAGAGATACTCACACTCACACACTTAGTCACACAGAGAGATACTCACACACACACTCACTCACACAAAGAGAGATACTCACACACAGTCACTCACAGAGAGATACTCACACACACACTCACTCACTCACAGAGAGAGTTACTCACACACACACTCACTCTCACAGAGAGATACTCACACACACACACACACACAGAGATACTCACACACACGCACTCAAACAGAGAGAGATACTCACACACACTCACTCACTCACATAGAGAGATACTCACTCACACAGAGACAGATACTCACACACACACACACACACACACACACACACACAGATACTCACACACACTCACTCACACAGAGAGATACTCACACACACCTTCACTCACACAGAGAGATACTCGCACACACACTCACACACAGAGAGAGATACTCACACACACACTCACTCACACAGAGAGAGATACTCACACACACTCACTCACACAGAGAGAGATACTCACACACACACTCACACACACAGAGAGATACTCACACACACACTCACTCACACAGAGAGATACTCACACACACTCACACAGAGAGAGAGATACACTCACTCACACAGAGAGTGATACTGCCACGCACACTCACTCACACAGTGAGATACTCACTCACACTCACTCACACAGAGAGAGATACTCACACACACTCACTCACACAGAGAGATACTCACACACACTCACTCACACAGAGAAAGATACTCACACACACTCTCACTCACACAGAGAGAGATACTCACACACAATCACACAGAGAGAGATACTCACACACACACTCACTCACACAGAGAGAGATACTCACACACACTCACTCACACAGAGAGAGATACTCACACACACACTCACTCACACAGAGAGATACTCACACACACACTCACACACACAGAGAGATACTCACACACACTCACTCACACAGAGAGAGATACACACACACACTCACTCACACAGTGAGATACTCACACACACACACACTCACACAGAGAGAGATACTCACACACACACTCACTCACACAGAGAGAGATACTCACACACACACTCACTCACACAGAGAGAGATACTCACACACACACTCACACACACAGAGAGAGATACTCACACACACACTCACTCACACAGAGAGAGATACTCACACACACACTCACACACAAAGAGAGAGATACTCACACACACACTCACACACACAGAGAGATACTCACACACACTCACACAGAGAGAGATACTCACACACACACTAACTCAAACAGAGAGATACTCACACACACACTCACACACACAGAGAGATACTCACACACACACTCACACAGAGAGATACTCACACACACACTCACACACACAGAGAGATACTCACACACACACTCACACAGAGAGATACTCACACACACTCACACACACAGAGAGAGATACTCACACACACTCACACACACACAGAGAGATACTCACACACACTCACTCACACAGAGAGAGATACTCACACACACACTCAATCACACAAAGAAATACTCACACACACAATCCATCACACAGAGAGAGATACTCACACACAATCACTCACACAGAGAGAGATACTCACACACACACTCACTCACCCAGAGAGAGATACTCACACACACACTCACTCACACAGAGAGAGATACTCACACACACACTCACTCAAACAGAGAGATACTCACACACACTCACTCACACACAGAGAGAGATACTCACTCACACACTCACTCACACAGTGAGATAGTCACACACACTCACTCACACAGAGAGAGATACTCACACACACTCACTCACACACAGATACTCACACACACACTCACTGACACAGAGAGAGATACACACACACACACTCACTCACACAGAGAGATACTCACACACACTCACTCACACAGAGAGATACTCACACACACACTCACTCACACAGAGAGAGCTACTCACACACACTCACTCACACAGAGAGATACTCACACACACACTCACTCACACAGAGAGAGATACTCACACACACTCACTCACACAGAGAGAGATACTCACACACACACTCACTCACACAGAGAGATACTCACACACACACACACACACACACACACACATAGAGATACTCACACACACACTCACTCACACAGAGAGAGCTACTCACACACACTCACTCACACAGAGAGATACTCACACACACTCACTCACACAGAGAGATACTCACAAACACACTCACTCACACAGAGAGATACACACACACTCACTCACTCACAGAGAGAGTTACTCACACACACACTCACTCACACAGAGAGATACTCACGCACACACACACACAAACACACACTCAGAGATACTCACACACACTCACTCACACAGAGAGTGATACTCACACACACTCATTCACTCAGAGAGATACTCGCACACACACACACACACACACAGAGAGAGATACTCACACACACACTCACTCACACAGATAGAGATACACACACTCACTCACACAGAGAGAGATACTCACACACACACACACACTCACACAGAGAGAGATACTCACACACACACTCACTCACACAGAGAGATACTCACACACAATTACTCACACAGAGAGATACTCACACACACACTCACTCACAAAGAGAGATACTCACACACACACACACAATCACACAGAGAGAGATACTCACACACACACTCACTCACACAGAGAGAGATACTCACACACACACACACTCACACAGAGAGAGATACTCACACACGCTGACTCACACAGAGAGATACTCACACACACACTCACTCACACAGAGAGAGATACTCCCACACACACTCACTCACACAGAGAGATACTCACACACACACACACACACACAGAGAGAGATACTCACACACACTCACACACACAGAGACAGATACTCACACACACACTCACTCACACAGAGAGAGATACTCACACACACTCTCACTCACACAGAGAGAGATACTCACACACAATCACTCACACAGAGAGAGATACTCACACACACTCACTCACACTCACACAGAGAGATACTCACACACACACTCACTCACACAGAGAGAGATACTCACACACACACACTCAATCACACAGAGAGATACTCACACACACACTCACTCACACAGAGAGATACACACACACTCACTCACTCACAGAGAGAGTTACTCACACACACACTCACTCACACAGAGAGATACTCACACACACACACACACACACACACACAGAGATACTCACACACACTCACTCACACAGAGAGAGATACTCACACACACTCACTCACACAGAGATACTCACACTCACTCACACAGAGAGAGATACTCACACATACACTCACTCACACAGAGAGAGATACTCACACACACTCACTCACTCACATAGAGAGATACTCACACACACACTCACTCACACAGAGACAGATACTCACACACACACACACACACACACACACACACACACACACACACAGAGATACTCACACACACTCACTCACACAGAGAGAGATATTCACACACACCTTCACTCACACAGAGAGATACTCGCACACACACTCACACACACAGAGAGAGATACTCACACACACACTCACTCACACAGAGAGAGATACTCACACACACACTCAATCACTCAGAGAGATACTCACACACACAATCCATCACACAGAGAGAGATACTCACACACACTCACTCACACACAGAGAGAGATACTCACACACACACTCACTCACACAGAGAGATATTCACACAAACACTCACTCACACAGAGAGAGATACTCACACACACACTCACTCACACAGAGAGATACTCACACACACACTCACTCACACAGAGAGATACTCACACACACACTCACTCACACAGAGAGAGATACTCACACACACTCAGTCACACAGAGAGATACTCACACACACTCACTCACACAGAGAGATACTCACACACACTCACTCACACAGAGAGAGATACTCACACACACTCACTCACACAGAGAGATACTCACACACACACTCACTCACACAGAGAGATATACTCACACACACTCACTCACACAGAGAGATAATCACACACACTCACTCACACAGAGAGAGATACTCACACACACACTCAATCACACAGAGAGATACTCACACACACACTCACTCACACAGAGAGAGATACTCACACACACACACACTCACACAGAGAGATACTCACACACACTCACTCACACAGAGAGAGATACTCACACACACACTCACTCACACAGAGAGATAGTCACACACACACAATCCATCACACAGAGAGAGATAATCACACACACACTCACACAGAGAGAGATACTCACACACACTCACTCACACTCACACAGAGAGATACTCAAACACAGACTCACTCACACACAGAGAGAGATACTCACACACACACTCACTCACACAGAGAGATACTCACACACACTCACTCACACAGAGAGATACTCACACACACACTCACTCACAGAGAGAGATACACACACACTCACTCACTCACAGAGAGAGTTACTCACACACACACTCACTCACACAGAGAGATACTCACACACACACACACACACACACACACACAGAGATACACACACACACTCACTCACACAGAGAGTGATACTCACACACACTCACTCACACAGAGAGATACTCGCACACACACTCACACACACAGAGAGAGATACTCACACACACACTCACTCACACAGAGAGAGATACTCACACACACACACTCAGACAGAGAGAGATACTCACACACACACTCACTCACACAGAGAGAGATACTCACACACACTCTCACTCACACAGAGAGAGATACTCACAAACACACTCACACACTCAGAGAGAGATACTCACACACACTCACACACACATAGAGAGATACTCACACACTCACTCACTCACACAGAGAGAGATACTCACACACACTCTCACTCACACAGAGAGAGATACTCACACACAATCACTCACACAGAGATAGATACTCACAGACAGTCACACACACTCACACAGAGAGATACTCACACACACACTCACTCACACAGAGAGAGATACTCACACTCACACACTCAGTCACACAGAGAGATACTCACACACACACTCACTCACACAAAGAGAGATACTCACACACAGTCACTCACAGAGAGATACACACACACTCACTCACTCACAGAGAGAGTTACTCACACACACAATCACTCAAACAGAGAGAGATACTCACACACACTCACTCACTCACATAGAGAGATACTCACTCACACAGAGACAGATACTCACACACACACACACACACACACACGCACACACAGATACTCACACACACTCACTCACACAGAGAGATACTCACACACACCTTCACTCACACAGAGAGATACTCGCACACACACTCACACAAAGAGAGAGATACTCACACACACACTCACTCACACAGAGAGAGATACTCACTCACACTCACTCACACAGAGAGAGATACTCACACACACTCACTCACACAGAGAGAGATACTCACACACACGCACACACACAGAGAGAGATACTCACACACAATCACACAGAGAGAGATACTCACACACACACTCACTCACACAGAGAGAGATACTCACACACACTCACTCACACAGAGAGAGATACTCACACACACACTCACTCACACAGAGAGATACTCACACACACACTCACACACACACACAGAGATACTCACACACACACTCACACACACACAGAGAGATACTCACACACACACTCACACACACAGAGAGATACTCACACACACTCACTCACACAGAGAGAGATACACACACACTCACACAGAGAGAGATACTCACACACACACTCACACACACAGAGAGATACTCACACACACTCACTCACACAGAGAGAGATACACACACCATCACACAGAGAGAGATACTCACACACACTCACACACACACAGAGAGATACTCACACACACACTCACACACACAGAGAGATACTCACACACACTCACTCACACAGAGAGAGATACACACACACTCACACAGAGAGAGATACTCACACACACACTCACTCACACAGAGAGAGATACTCACACACACACTCACTCACACAGAGAGAGATACTCACACACACACTCACACACACAGAGAGAGATACTCACACACACACTCACTCACACAGAGAGAGATACTCACACACACACTCACACACAAAGAGAGAGATACTCACACACACACTCACACAGAGAGAGATACTCACACACACACTCACTCACACAGAGAGATACTCACACACACACTCACACACACAGAGAGATACTCACACACACACTCACACAGAGAGATACTCACACACACACTCACACACACAGAGAGATACTCACACACACACTCACACAGAGAGATACTCACACACACTCACTCACACAGAGAGAGATACTCACACACACTCACACACACAGAGAGAGATACTCACACACACTCACACACACAGAGAGAGATACTCACAAACACTCACTCACACAGAGAGAGATACTCACACACACACTCAATCACACAAAGAGATACTCACACACACAATCCATCACACAGAGAGAGATACTCACACACAATTACTCACACAGAGAGAGATACTCACACACACACTCACTCACCCAGAGAGAGATACTCACACACACACTCACTCACACAGAGAGAGATACTCACACACACACTCACTCACACAGAGAGATACTCACACGCACTCACTCACACACAGAGAGAGATACTCACTCACACACTCACTCACACAGTGAGATAGTCACACACACACTCACACAGTGAGAGATACTCACACACACTCACTCACACACAGATACTCACACACACACTCACTCACACAGAGAGTGATACACACACACACACTCACTCACACAGAGAGATACTCACACACACTCACTCACACAGAGAGATACTCACACACACACTCACTCACACAGAGAGAGCTACTCACACACACTCACTCACACAGAGAGATACTCACACACACACTCACTCACACAGAGAGAGATACTCACACACACTCACTCACACAGAGAGAGATACTCACACACACACTCACTCACACAGAGAGATACTCATCCACACACACACACACACACACACACATAGAGATACTCACACACACACTCACTCAAACAGAGAGAGCTACTCACACACACTCACTCACACAGAGAGATACTCACACACACTCACTCACACAGAGAGATACTCACACACACACTCACTCACACAGAGAGATACACACACACTCACTCACTCACAGAGAGAGTTACTCACACACACACTCACTCACACAGAGAGATACTCACGCACACACACACACACACACACACACAGAGATACTCACACACACTCACTCACACAGAGAGTGATACTCACACACACTCTCTCACTCAGAGAGATACTCGCACACACACACACACACACAAACAGAGAGATACTCACACACACACTCACTCACACAGATAGAGATACACACACTCACTCACACAGAGAGAGATACTCACACACACACACACACTCACACAGAGAGAGATACTCACACACACACTCACTCACACAGAGAGATACTCGCACACAATTACTCACACAGAGAGATACTCACACACACACTCACTCACATAGAGAGATACTCACACACACACACACAATCACACAGAGAGAGATACTCACACACACACTCACTCACACAGAGAGAGATACTCACACACACACTCACTCACACAGAGAGAGATACTCACACACACACACACTCACACAGAGAGAGATACTCACACACGCTGACTCACACAGAGAGATACTCACACACACTCACTCACACAGAGAGAGATACTCACACACACACTCACTCACACAGAGAGAGATACTCACACACACTCACTCACACAGAGAGATACTCACACACACACTCACTCACACAGAGAGAGATACTCACACACACACACACACAGAGAGAGATACTCACACACACACACACACACACACAGAGAGAGATACTCACACACACTCACACACACAGAGAGAGATACTCACACACACACTCACTCACACAGAGAGAGATACTCACACACACTCTCACTCACACAGAGAGAGATACTCACACACAATCACTCACACAGAGAGAGATACTCACACACACTCACTCACACTCACACAGAGAGATACTCACACACACTCACTCACACAGAGAGATACACACACACTCACTCACTCACAGAGAGAGTTACTCACACACACACTCACTCACACAGAGAGATACTCACACACACACACACACACACACACACAGAGATACTCACACACACTCACACACAGAGAGAGATACTCACACACACTCACTCACACAGAGATACTCACACTCACTCACACAGAGAGAGATACTCACACATACACTCACTCACACAGAGAGATACTCACACACACACTCACTCACACAGAAAGAGATACTCAAACACACTCTCACTCACACAGAGACAGATACTCACACACACACACACACACACACACACACACACACACAGAGATACTCACACACACTCACTCACACAGAGAGAGATACTCACACACACCTTCACTCACACAGAGAGATACTCGCACACACACTCACACACACACAGAGAGAGATACTCACACACACACTCACTCACACAGAGAGAGATGCTCACACACACACTCACTCACACACAGAGAGATACTCACACACACACTCACTCACACAGAGAGAGATACTCACACACACACTCACTCACACAGAGAGAGATACTCACACACACTCACTCACTCACATAGAGAGATACTCACACACACACTCACTCACACAGAGACAGATACTCACACACACACACACACACACACACACACACACACACACACACACACACACACACACACAGAGATACTCACATACACTCACTCACACAGAGAGAGATACTCACAGACACCTTCACTCACACAGAGAGATACTCGCACACACACTCACACACACAGAGAGAGATACTCACACACACACTCACTCACACACAGAGAGATACTCACACACACACTCAATCACACAGAGAGATACTCACACACACAATGCATCACACAGAGAGAGATACTCACACACACACAGTCACACAGAGAGATACTCACACACACACTCACTCACACAGAGAGATACTCACACACACTCACTCACTCACAGAGAGAGTTACTCACACACACACTCACTCACACAGAGAGATACTCACACACACACACACACACACAGAGATACTCACACACACTCACTCACACAGAGAGATACTCGCACACACACTCACTCACACAGAGAGATACTCACACACACACTCACTCACACAGAGAGAGATACTCACACACACACTCACTCACACAGAGAGAGATACTCACACACACACACACTCACACAGAGAGAGATACTCACACACACACTCACTCACAGAGAGAGATACTCACACACACACTCACTCACACAGAGAGAGATACTCACACACACACACACACACACAGAAAGAGATACTCACACACACACTCACTCACACAGAGAGAGATACTCACACACACTCACTCACACAGAGACAGATACTCACACACACACACACACACACACAAACAGATACTCACACACACTCACTCACACAGAGAGAGATACTCACACACACCGTCACTCACACAGAGAGATACTCGCACACACACTCACACACACAGAGAGAGATACTCACACACACACTCACTCACACAGAGAGAGATACTCACACACACACTCACTCACACACAGAGAGATACTCACACACACACTCACTCACACAGAGAGAGATACTCACACACACACTCACTCACACAGAGAGAGATACTCACACACACTCACTCACTCACATAGAGAGATACTCACACACACACTCACTCACACAGAGACAGATACTCACACACACACACACACACACACACACACACACAGAGATACTCACACACACTCACTCACACAGAGAGAGATACTCACACACACCTTCACTCACACAGAGAGATACACGCACACACACTCACACACACAGAGAGAGATACTCACACACACACTCACTCACACACAGAGAGATACTCACACACACACTCAATCACACAGAGAGATACTCACACACACAATCCATCACACAGAGAGAGATACTCACACACACTCACTCACACACAGAGAGAGATACTCACACACACACTCACTCACACAGAGAGATACTCACACACACACTCACTCACACAGAGAGATACTCACACACACACACACACACACACAGAGATACTCACACACACTCACTCACTCACAGAGAGAGTTACTCACACACACACTCACTCACACAGAGAGATACTCACACACACACTCACACACACAGAGAGATACTCAAACACACTCACTCACACAGAGAGATACTCGCACACACACTCACTTACACAGAGAGATACTTGCACACACACTCACACACACAGAGAGAGATACTCACACACACACTCACTCACACAGAGAGAGATACTCACACACACTCACTCACACAGAGAGAGATACTCACACACACACTCACTCACACACAGAGAGATACTCACACACACACTCACACACACAGAGAGAGATACTCACACACACTCACTCACACAGAGAGATACTCACACACACTCACTCACACAGAGAGATACTCACACACACTCACTCACACAGAGAGAGATACTCACACACACACTCACTCACACAGAGAGATATACACACACACACTCACTCACACAGAGAGATACTCACACACACACTCACTCACACACAGAGATACTCACACACACAATCCCTCACACAGAGAGAGATACTCACACTCACACACACACACAGAGATACTCACACACACACACTCACACAGAGTGAGATACTCACACACACACTCACTCACACAGAGAGAGATACTCACACACACTCATTCACACAGAGAGATACTCACACACAATTACTCACACAGAGAGATACTCACACACACTCACTCACACAGAGAGAGATACACACACACTCACTCACTCACAGAGAGAGATACTCACACACGCTCACTCACACAGAGAGAGATACTCACACACACTCACTCACACAGAGAGAGATTCTCACACACACACTCACTCACACAGAGAGAGATACTCACACACACACTCACTCACACAGAGAGAGATACTCACACACACTCACTCACACAGAGAGAGATACTCACACACACTCACTCACACAGAGAGAGATACTCACACACACACACACTCACACAGAGAGAGATACTCACACACACACTCACTCACACAGAGAGAGATACTCACACACACACTCACACACACAGAGAGAGATACTCACACACACTCACACACACATAGAGAGATACTCACACACACACTCACTCACACAGAGAGAGATACACACACACTCACTCACACAGAGAGAGATACTCACACACAATCACTCACACAGAGATAGATACTCACACAGAGTCACACACACTCACGCAGAGAGATACTCACACACACACTCATTCACACAGAGAGAGATACTCACACACACACACTCAGTCACACAGAGAGATACTCACACACACACTCACTCACACAGAGAGAGATACTCACACACTCACTCACTCACAGAGAGAGTAACTCACACGCACACTCACTCACACAGAGAGAGATACGCACACACACTCACTCACACAGAGAGATACTCACACACTCACTCACACAGAGAGATACTCACACACTCACTCACTCACAGAGAGAGATACTCACACACACTCTCACTCACACAGAGAGAGATACTCACACTCACACACACAGAGAGAGATACACACACACTCACTCATACAGAGACAGATACTCACACACACACACTCACACAGAGAGATACTCACACACACAATCCCTCACACAGAGAGATACTCACACACTCTCACTCACACAGAGAGAGATACTCACACACACACTCACTCACACAGAGAGATACTCACACACTCTCACTCACACAGAGAGAGATACTCACACACACACACTCACAAAGAGAGAGATACTCACACACTCTCACTCACACAGAGATACTCACACACAATCACTCACACAGAGATAGATACTCACACACAGTCACACACACTCAAACAGAGAGAGATACTCACACACACACTCACTCATACAGAGAGAGATACTCACACACACACTCACTCACACAGAGAGATACTCACACACACACTCACTCACACAGAGAGAGATACTCACACACAATTACTCACACAGAGAGATACTCACACACACTCACTCACACAGAGAGAGATACACACACACTCACTCACACACACAGAGATACTCACACACACACTCACTCACACAGAGAGAGATACTCACACACACTCTCACTCACACAGAGAGAGATACTCACACACACACTCACTCACACAGAGAGAGATACTCACACACACACACACTCACACAGAGAGAGATACTCACACACACTCACTCACACAGAGAGATACTCACACACACTCACACACACAGAGAGAGATACTCACACACACACTCACTCACACAGAGAGATACTCACACACACACACACACACACACAGAGATACTCACACACACTCACACACACAGAGAGAGATAATCACACACACACTCACTCACACAGAGAGAGATACTCACACACACTCTCACTCACACAGAGAGAGATACTCACACACATTCACTCACACAGAGAGATACTCACACACACTCACTCACACAGAGAGATACTCACACACACACTCACTCACACAGAGAGATACACACACACTCACTCACTCACAGAGAGAGTTACTCACACACACACTCACTCACACAGAGAGATACTCACACACACACACACACACACACACACACACACACACACAGAGATACTCACACACACTCACTCACACAGAGAGAGATACTCACACACATTCACTCACACAGAGATACTCACACTCACTCACACAGAGAGAGATACTCACACACACACTCTCTCACACAGAGAGAGATACTCACACACACTCACTCACTCACATAGAGAGATACTCACACACACACACTCACTCACACAGAGACAGATACTCACACACACACACACACACACACACACACACACACAGAGATACTCACACACACACACTCACACAGAGAGAGACACTCACACACACCTTCACTCACACAGAGAGATACTCGCACACACACTCACACACACAGAGAGAGATACACACACACTCACTCACACAGAGAGATACTCACACACACAATCCATCACACAGAGAGATACTCACACACACTCACTCACACACAGAGAGAGATACTCACGCACACACTCACTCACACAGAGAGATATTCACACACACACTCACACACACAGAGAGAGATACTCACACACACACTCACTCACACAGAGAGAGATACTCACACACACTCACTCACACAGAGAGATACTCACACGCACTCACTCACACAGAGACACTCACACACACACTCACTCACACAGAGAGATACACACACACTCACTGACTCACAGAGAGAGTTACTCACACACACACCCACTCACACAGAGAGATACTCACACACACACACACACACACACACACACACACAGAGATACTCACACACAGTCACTCACACAGAGCGAGATACTCACACACACTCACTCACACAGAGATACTCACAGTCACTCACACAGAGAGAGATACTCACACATACACTCACTAACACAGAGAGAGATACTCACACACACTCACTCACTCACATAGAGAGATACTCACACACACACTCACTCACACAGAGACAGATACTCACACACACTCACTCACACAGAGACAGATACTCACACACACACACACACACACACACACAGAGATACTCACACACACTCACTCACACAGAGAGAGATACTCACACACACCTTCACTCACACAGAGAGATACTCGCACACACACTCACTCACACAGAGAGAGATACTCACACACACCTTCACTCACACAGAGAGATACTCGCACACACACTCACACACACACAGAGAGAGATACTCACACACACACTCACTCACACAGAGAGAGATACTCACACACACACTCACTCACACACAGAGAGATACTCACACACACACTCACTCACACAGAGAGAGATACTCACACACAATCACACAGAGAGAGATACTCACACTCACACACACACACACAGAGATACTCACACACACACACTCACACAGAGAGAGATACTCACACACACACTCACTCACACAGAGAGATACTCACACACAATTACTCACACAGAGAGATACTCACACACACTCACTCACACAGAGAGAGATTCTCACAAACACACTCACTCACACAGACAGAGATACTCACACACACACTCACTCACACAGAGAGAGATACTCACACACACACTCACTCACACAGAGAGAGATACTCACACACACTCACTCACACAGAGAGAGATACTCACACACACACACACACTCACACAGAGAGAGATACTCACACACGCTCACTCACACAGAGAGAGATACTCACACACAATCACTCACACAGAGATAGATACTCACACACAGTCACACACACTCACACAGAGAGATACTCACACACACACTCACTCACACAGAGAGAGATACTCACACACACACACTCAGTCACACAGAGAGATACTCACACACACACTCACTCACACAGAGAGAGATACTCACACACTCACTCACTCACAGAGAGAGTAACTCACACACACACTCACTCACACAGAGAGAGATACGCACACACACTCACTCACACAGAGAGATACTCAAACACTCACTCACACAGAGAGATACTCACACACTCACTCACTCACAGAGAGAGATACTCACACACACTCTCACTCACACAGAGAGAGATACTCACACACACACACTCACTGATACAGAGACAGATACTCACACACACACACTCACACAGAGAGATACTCACACACACAATCCCTCACACAGAGAGATACTCACACACTCTCACTCACACAGAGAGAGATACTCACACACACACTCACTCACACAGAGAGATACTCACACACTCTCACTCACACAGAGAGAGATACTCACACACACACACTCACAAAGAGAGAGATACTCACACTCACACAGAGAGAGTTACTCACACACACTCACTCACACAGCGAGATACTCACACACTCACTCACTCACACAGAGACAGGTACTCACACACACACAGAGAGATACTCACACACACTCACTCACACAGAGAGAGATAATCACACACCTTCACTCACACAGAGAGATACTCACACACACACTCACTCACACAGAGAGATACTCGCACACACACTCACACACACAGAGAGAGATACTCACACACACACTCACTCACACAGAGAGAGATACTCACACACACACAATCACACAGAGAGAGATACTCACACACACTCACACAGAGAGAGAGATACTCACACACACTCACTCACACAGAGAGAGATACGCACACACACTCACTCACACAGAGAGAGATACACACACACTCACTCACACAGAGAGAGATACTCACACACAATCACTCACACAGAGATAGATACTCACACACACTCACTCACACAGAGAGAGATACTCACACAGAGTCACACACACTCACGCAGAGAGATACTCACACACACACTCATTCACACAGAGAGAGATACTCACACACACACACTCAGTCACACAGAGAGATACTCACACACACACTCACTCACACAGAGAGAGATACTCACACACTCACTCACTCACAGAGAGAGTAACTCACACGCACACTCACTCACACAGAGAGAGATACGCACACACACTCACTCACACAGAGAGATACTCACACACTCACTCACACAGAGAGATACTCACACACTCACTCACTCACAGAGAGAGATACTCACACTCACACACACAGAGAGAGATACACACACACTCACTCATACAGAGACAGATACTCACACACACACACTCACACAGAGAGATACTCACACACACAATCCCTCACACAGAGAGATACTCACACACTCTCACTCACACAGAGAGAGATACTCACACACACACTCACTCACACAGAGAGATACTCACACACTCTCACTCACACAGAGAGAGATACTCACACACACACACTCACAAAGAGAGAGATACTCACACACTCTCACTCACACAGAGATACTCACACACAATCACTCACACAGAGATAGATACTCACACACAGTCACACACACTCAAACAGAGAGAGATACTCACACACACACTCACTCATACAGAGAGAGATACTCACACACACACTCACTCACACAGAGAGATACTCACACACACACTCACTCACACAGAGAGAGATACTCACACACAATTACTCACACAGAGAGATACTCACACACACTCACTCACACAGAGAGAGATACTCACACACACACTCACTCACACAGAGAGAGATACTCACACACACACTCACTCACACAGAGAGAGATACTCACACACACACACACTCACACAGAGAGAGATACTCACACACACTCACTCACACAGAGAGATACTCACACACACTCACACACACAGAGAGAGATACTCACACACACACTCACTCACACAGAGAGATACTCACACACACACACACACACACACAGAGATACTCACACACACTCACACACACAGAGAGAGATAATCACACACACACTCACTCACACAGAGAGAGATACTCACACACACTCTCACTCACACAGAGAGAGATACTCACACACATTCACTCACACAGAGAGATACTCACACACACTCACTCACACAGAGAGATACTCACACACACACTCACTCACACAGAGAGATACACACACACTCACTCACTCACAGAGAGAGTTACTCACACACACACTCACTCACACAGAGAGATACTCACACACACACACACACACACACACACACACACACACACAGAGATACTCACACACACTCACTCACACAGAGAGAGATACTCACACACATTCACTCACACAGAGATACTCACACTCACTCACACAGAGAGAGATACTCACACACACACTCTCTCACACAGAGAGAGATACTCACACACACTCACTCACTCACATAGAGAGATACTCACACACACACACTCACTCACACAGAGACAGATACTCACACACACACACACACACACACACACACACACACACAGAGATACTCACACACACACACTCACACAGAGAGAGACACTCACACACACCTTCACTCACACAGAGAGATACTCGCACACACACTCACACACACAGAGAGAGATACACACACACTCACTCACACAGAGAGATACTCACACACACAATCCATCACACAGAGAGATACTCACACACACTCACTCACACACAGAGAGAGATACTCACGCACACACTCACTCACACAGAGAGATATTCACACACACACTCACACACACAGAGAGAGATACACACACACTCACTCACACAGAGAGAGATACTCACACACACTCACTCACACAGAGAGATACTCACACGCACTCACTCACACAGAGATACTCACACACACACTCACTCACACAGAGAGATACACACACACTCACTGACTCACAGAGAGAGTTACTCACACACACACCCACTCACACAGAGAGATACTCACACACACACACACACACACACACACACACACAGAGATACTCACACACAGTCACTCACACAGAGCGAGATACTCACACACACTCACTCACACAGAGATACTCACAGTCACTCACACAGAGAGAGATACTCACACATACACTCACTAACACAGAGAGAGATACTCACACACACTCACTCACTCACATAGAGAGATACTCACACACACACTCACTCACACAGAGACAGATACTCACACACACTCACTCACACAGAGACAGATACTCACACACACACACACACACACACACACAGAGATACTCACACACACTCACTCACACAGAGAGAGATACTCACACACACCTTCACTCACACAGAGAGATACTCGCACACACACTCACTCACACAGAGAGAGATACTCACACACACCTTCACTCACACAGAGAGATACTCGCACACACACTCACACACACACAGAGAGAGATACTCACACACACACTCACTCACACAGAGAGAGATACTCACACACACACTCACTCACACAGAGAGATACTCACACACACACTCACTCACACAGAGAGAGATACTCACACACAATCACACAGAGAGAGATACTCACACTCACACACACACACACAGAGATACTCACACACACACACTCACACAGAGAGAGATACTCACACACACACTCACTCACACAGAGAGATACTCACACACAATTACTCACACAGAGAGATACTCACACACACTCACTCACACAGAGAGAGATTCTCACACACACACTCACTCACACAGACAGAGATACTCACACACACACTCACTCACACAGAGAGAGATACTCACACACACACTCACTCACACAGAGAGAGATACTCACACACACTCACTCACACAGAGAGAGATACTCACACACACACACACACTCACACAGAGAGAGATACTCACACACGCTCACTCACACAGAGAGAGATACTCACACACAATCACTCACACAGAGATAGATACTCACACACAGTCACACACACTCACACAGAGAGATACTCACACACACACTCACTCACACAGAGAGAGATACTCACACACACACACTCAGTCACACAGAGAGATACTCACACACACACTCACTCACACAGAGAGAGATACTCACACACTCACTCACTCACAGAGAGAGTAACTCACACACACACTCACTCACACAGAGAGAGATACGCACACACACTCACTCACACAGAGAGATACTCAAACACTCACTCACACAGAGAGATACTCACACACTCACTCACTCACAGAGAGAGATACTCACACACACTCTCACTCACACAGAGAGAGATACTCACACACACACACTCACTGATACAGAGACAGATACTCACACACACACACTCACACAGAGAGATACTCACACACACAATCCCTCACACAGAGAGATACTCACACACTCTCACTCACACAGAGAGAGATACTCACACACACACTCACTCACACAGAGAGATACTCACACACTCTCACTCACACAGAGAGAGATACTCACACACACACACTCACAAAGAGAGAGATACTCACACTCACACAGAGAGAGTTACTCACACACACACTCACTCACACAGCGAGATACTCACACACTCACTCACTCACACAGAGACAGGTACTCACACACACACAGAGAGATACTCACACACACTCACTCACACAGAGAGAGATAATCACACACCTTCACTCACACAGAGAGATACTCACACACACACTCACTCACACAGAGAGATACTCGCACACACACTCACACACACAGAGAGAGATACTCACACACACACTCACTCACACAGAGAGAGATACTCACACACACACAATCACACAGAGAGAGATACTCACACACACTCACACAGAGAGAGAGATACTCACACACACTCACTCACACAGAGAGAGATACGCACACACACTCACTCACACAGAGAGTGATACTGCCACACACACTCACTCACACAGAGAGAGATACTCACACTCAATCACACAGAGAGAGATACTCACACACACACTCACTCACACAGAGAGAGATACTCACACACACTGACTCACACAGAGAGAGATACTCACACACGCTCACTCACACAGTGAGATACTCACACACACTCACTCACACAGAGAGAGATACTCACACACACACAATCACACAGAGAGAGATACTCTCACACACACTCACTCACAAAGAGAGAGATACTCACACACACACAATCACTCACACAGAGAGATACTCACACACACACACTCACTCACACAGAGACAGATACTCACACACACACACTCACACAGTGAGATACTCACACACATTCACTCACACAGAGAGAGATACTCACACACACTCACTCACACAGAGAGAGATACTCACACACAATCACACAGAGAGTGATACTCACACTCACACTCACACATTGAGATACTCACACACACACTCACTCACACAGAGAGAGATACTCACACACACACACTCACACAGAGAGAGATACTCACACACACACTCACTCACACAGAGAGATACTCACACACACACTCACTCACACAGAGAGAGATACACACACACTCACTCAGAGAGAGATACTCACACACACACTCACTCACACAGAGAGATACTGACACACACTCACTCACACAGAGAGAGATACACACACACTCACTCACACAGAGAGATACTCACACACACACTCACTCACACAGAGAGATACTCACACACAATTACTCACACAGAGAGATACTCACACACACACTCACTGACACAGAGAGAGATACTCACACACACACTCACTCACACAGAGAGATACTCACACACACACTCAGTCACACAGAGAGAGATACTCACACACAATCACTCACACAGAGAGAGATTCTCACACACACACTCACTCACACAGAGAGAGATACTCACACACACTCACTCACACAGAGTGATACTCATACACACTCACTCACTCACATAGAGAGATACTCACACACACACTCACTCACACAGAGACAGATACTCACACACACACACACACACACACACACACACACACACACACACAGAGATACTCACACACACTCACTCACACAGAGAGAGATACTCACATACACCTTCACTCACACAGAGAGACACTCACACACAATTACTCACACAGAGAGATACTCACACACACTCAATCACACAGAGAGAGATACACACACACTCACTCACACAGAGAGAGATTCTCACACACACACTCACTCACACAGAGAGAGATACTCACACACACACTCACTCACACAGAGAGAGATACTCTCACAGACACTCACTCACACAGAGAGAGATACTCACACACACACACACTCACAAAGAGAGAGATACTCACACATGCTCACTCACACAGAGAGATACTCACACACACACTCACTCACACAGAGAGAGATACTCACACACACACTCACTCACACAGAGAGATACTCACACACACACTCACACACTCAGAGAGAGATACTCACACACACTCACACACACATAGAGAGATACTCACACACACACTCACTCACACAGAGAGAGATACTCACACACACTCTCACTCACACAGAGAGAGATACTCACACACAATCACTCACACAGAGAGAGATACTCACACACAGTCACTCACACAGAGAGAGATACTCACACACACTCACTCACAGAGAGAGAGATACTCACACACACTCACTCACACAGAGAGATACGCACACACATACTCACTCACACAGAGAGAGATACTCACACACACACACTCAGTCACACAGAGAGATACTCACACACACACTCACTCACACAGAGAGAGATACTCACACACACTCACTCACACAGAGAGATACTCACACACACACTCACTCACTCACAGAGAGAGTTACTCACACACACACTCACTCACACAGAGAGATACTCACACACACACACACACACACACACACACACAGAGATAGTCACACACACGCACTCACACAGAGAGAGATACTCACACACACTCACTCACACAGAGAGAGATACTCATACACACTCACTCACACAGAGAGAGATACTCACACACACTCACTCACAGAGAGAGAGGTACTCACACACACTCACTCACACAGTGAGATACTCACACACACTCACTCACACACACAGAGAGAGATACTCACACACACTCACTCAGTCACATAGAGAGATACTCACTCACACAGAGACAGATACTCACACACACACACACACACACACACACACACACACAGAGATACTCACACACACTCAGTCACACAGAGACAGATACTCACACACACACAGAGAGATACTCACACACACTCACTCACACAGAGAGAGATACTCACACACACCTTCACTCACACAGAGAGATAGTCACAAACACACTCACACACACAGAGAGAGATACTCACACACACACTCACTCACACAGAGAGAGATACTCACACACACTCACTCACACAGAGAGAGATACTCACACACACTCACACAGAGCGAGAGATACACTCACTCACACAGAGAGTGATACTGCCACGCACACTCACTCACACAGTGAGATACTCGCACACACTCACTCACACAGAGAGAGATACTCACACACACTCACTCACACAGAGAGAGATACTCACACACAATCACACAGAGAGAGATACTCAAACACACACTCACTCACACAGAGACAGATACTCACACACACTCACTCACACAGAGAGAGATACTCACACACACACTCACTCACACAGAGAGAGATACTCACACACACACTCACTCACACAGAGAGATACTCACACACAATTACTCACACAGAGAGATACTCACACACACTCACTCACACAGAGAGAGATACACACACACTCACTCACACAGAGAGAGATACTCACACACACTCACTCACACAGAGAGATACTCACACACACACTCACTCACACAGAGAGAGATACTCACACACACACAGACTCACACAGAGAGAGATACTCACACACACACTCACTCACACACAGAGATACTCACACACACACACACTCACACAGAGAGAGATACTCACACACACACTCACTCACACAGAGAGAGATACTCACACACACTCTCTCACACAGAGAGAGATACTCACACACACTCACTCACACAGAGAGATACTCACACACAATTACTCACACAGAGATACTCACACACACTCACTCACACAGAGAGAGATACTCACACATACACACAGAGAGATACTCATACACACACTCACTCACACAGAGAGAGATACTCACACACACTCTCACTCACACAGAGAGAGATACTCACACACACTGAATCACACAGAGAGATACTCATACACACACTCACTCACACAGAGAGAGATACTCACACACACACCACTCACACAGAGAGAGATACTCACACACACTGACTCACACAGAGAGATACTCACACACACACTCACTCACACAGAGAGAGATACTCACACACACTCACTCACACAGAGAGAGATACTCACACACACACTCACTCACACAGAGAGAGATACTCACACACACACTCACTCACACAGAGAGAGATACTCACACACACACTCACACAGAGAGATACTCACACACTCACTCACACACACAGAGATACTCATACACACACTCACTCACACAGAGAGAGATACTCACACACACACTCACTCACACAGAGAGAGATACTCACACACACACTCACACAGAGAGAGATAGTCACACACACACTCACACAGAGAGAGATACTCACACACACACTCACTCACACAGGGAGATACTCACACACACACTCACTCACGCAGAGAGAGATACTCACACACACACTCACTCACACAGAGAGAGATACGCACACACACTCACTCACACAGAGAGATACTCACACACTCACTCACTCACAGAGAGAGATACTCACACACACACTCACTCACACAGAGAGAGATACTCACACAACACTCACTCACACAGAGAGAGATACTCACAAACACACTCACTCACACAGAGAGATACTCACACACACACACACACACACACAGAGAGATACTCAAACACACACTCACTCACACAGAGAGAGATACTCACACAACACTCACTCACACAGAGAGAGATACTCACACACACTCACACTCACACAGAGAGAGATACTCACACACACACTCACTCACACAGAGAGAGATACTCACAAACACACTCACACACACAGAGAGAGATACTCACACACTCACTCACTCACAGAGAGAGATACACACACACACTCACTCACTCACAGAGAGAGATACTCACACACACTCTCACTCACACAGAGAGAGATACTCACACACACTCACACACAGAGAGAGATACTCACACTCACTCACACAGAGAGAGATACACACACACTCACTCATACAGAGACAGATACTCACACACACCCACACACACACACACACACACACAGATACTCACACACATTCACTCACACAGAGAGAGATACTCACACACACACTCACTCACACAGAGAGATACTCACACACTCTCACTCACACAGAGAGAGATACTCACACACACACACTCACAAAGAGAGAGATACTCACACTCACACAGAGAGAGTTACTCACACACAAACTCACTCACACAGAGAGATACTCACACACACTCACTCACACAGAGAGAGATACTCACACACACCTTCACTCACACAGAGAGATACTCGCACACACACTCACACACACAGAGAGAGATACTCACACACACACACTCACTCACACAGAGAGAGATACTCACACACAATTTCTCACACAGAGAGATACTCACACACACACTCACACACAGAGAGAGATACTCACACACACTCACTCACACAGAGAGAGATACGCACACACACTCACTCACACAGAGAGAGATACTCACACACACTCACACACACACAGAGAGATAATCACACACACTCACTCACACAGAGAGATACTCACACACACTCACTCACACAGAGAGAGATACTCACACACACTCACTCACACAGAGAGAGATACTCACACACAATCACACAGAGAGAGATACTTACACTCACACATTGAGATACTCACACACACACTCACTCACACAGAGAGATACTCACACACAATTACTCACACAGAGAGATACTCACACACACTCACTCACACAGAGAGATACTCACACACACACTCACTCACAAAGAGAGATACACACACACTCACTCACTCACAGAGAGAGTTACTCACACACACACTCACTCACACAGAGAGATACTCACACACACACACACACACACACACAGAGATACTCACACACACTCACTCACACAGAGAGAGATACTCACACACACTCACTCACACAGAGATACTCACATTCACTCACACAGAGAGAGATACTCACACACACACTCACTCACACAGAGAGAGATACTCACACACACTCACTCACTCACATAGAGAGATACTCACACACACACTGACTCACACAGAGACAGATACTCACACACACACACACAGACACACACACACACACACAGAGATACTCACACACACCTTCACTCACACAGAGAGATACTCGCACACACACTCACACACACAGAGAGAGATACTCACACACACACTCACTCACACAGAGAGAGATACTCACACACACTCACTCACACAGAGAGAGATACTCACACACATTCACACAGAGAGAGAGATACACTCACTCACACAGAGAGAGATACTCACACACACTCACTCACACAGAGAGTGATACTGCCACGCACACTCACTCACACAGTGAGATACTCACACACACTCACTCACACAGAGAGAGATACTCACACACAATCACACAGAGAGAGATACTCACACTCACACTCACACATTGAGATACTCACACACACAATCACTCACACAGAGAGAGATACTCACACACACACACTCACACATTGAGATACTCACACACACAATTACTCACACAGAGAGATACTCACACACACACTCACTCACACAGAGAGAGACACTCACACACACACTCACTCACACAGAGAGAGATACTCACACACACTCACTCACACAGAGAGAGATACTCACACACACACTCACTCACACAGAGAGATACTCACACACACACTCACTCACATAGAGAGATACTCACACACACACACACAATCACACAGTGAGAGATACTCACACACACACTCACTCACACAGAGAGATACTCACACACACACTCACTCACACAGAGAGAGGTACTCACACACACACTCACTCACACAGAGAGATACTCGCACACACACTCACTCACACAGAGAGAGATACTCACACACACACTCACTCACACAGAGAGAGATACTCACACACACACACACTCACACAGAGAGAGATACTCACACACGCTGACTCACACAGAGAGATACTCACACACACACTCACTCACACAGATAGAGATACTCACACACACACTCACTCACACAGAGAGAGATACTCCCACACACACTCACTCACACAGAGAGATACTCACACACACACACACACACACACAGAGAGAGATACTCACACACACACTCACTCACACAGAGAGAGATACTCACACACTCTCTCACTCACACAGAGAGATACTCAAACACACACACACACACACACAGAGATACTCACACACACACTCACTCACACAGAGAGAGATACTCACACACTCTCTCACTCACACAGAGAGAGATACTCACACACAATCACTCACACAGAGATAGATACTCACACACACTCACTCACACTCACACAGAGAGATACTCACACACACTCACTCACACAGAGAGATACTCACACACACACTCACTCACACAGAGAGATACACACACACTCACTCACTCACAGAGAGAGTTACTCACACACACAATCACTCACACAGAGAGATACTCACACACACACACACACACACACACACAGAGATACTCACACACACTCACTCACACAGAGAGAGATACTCACACACACTCACTCACACAGAGATACTCACACTCACTCACACAGAGAGAGATACTCACACATACACTCACTCACTCAGAGAGAGATACTCACAAACACTCACTCACTCACATAGAGAGATACTCACACACACACTCACTCACACAGAGACAGATACTCACACACACACACACACACACACACACACACACACACACAGAGATACTCACACACACTCACTCACACAGAGAGAGATATTCACACACACCTTCACTCACACAGAGAGATACTCGCACACACACTCACACACACAGAGAGAGATACTCACACACACACTCACTCACACAGAGAGATACTCACACACACTCACTCACACAGAGAGAGATACTCACACACACACTCACTCACACAGAGAGATACTCGCACACACACTCACACACACAGAGAGAGATACTCACACACACACTCACTCACACAGAGAGAGATACTCACACACACACTCAATCACACAGAGAGATACTCACACACACAATCCATCACACAGAGAGAGATACTCACACACACTCACTCACACACAGAGATACTCACACACACTCACTCACACAGAGAGATACTCACACACACTCACTCACACAGAGAGATACTCACACACACACTCACTCACACAGAGAGATACACACACACTCACTCACTCACAGAGAGAGTTACTCACACACACACTCACTCACACAGAGAGATACTCACACACACACACACACACACACACACACAGATACTCACACACACTCACTCACACAGAGAGAAATACTCATACACACTCACTCACACAGAGATACTCACACTCACTCACACAGAGAGAGATACTCACACACACACTCACTCACACAGAGAGAGATACTCACACACACTCACTCACACAGAGAGAGATACTCACACACACACTCACTCACACAGAGACAGATAGTCACACACACACACACACACACACACACACACAGAGATACTAACACACACTCACTCACACAGAGAGAGATACTCACACACACCTTCACTCACACAGAGAGATACTCGCACACACACTCACACACACAGAGAGAGATACTCACACACACACTCACTCACACAGAGAGATATACTCACACACAATCACTCACACAGAGAGATAATCACACACACACTCACTCACACAGAGAGAGATACTCACACACTCACTCAATCACACAGAGAGATACTCACACACACAATCCATCACACAGAGAGAGATAATCACACACACACTCACACAGAGAGAGATACTCACACACACTCACTCACACTCACACAGAGAGATACTCACACACACACTCACTCACACACAGAGAGAGATACTCACACACACACTCACTCACACAGAGAGATACTCACACACACACTCACTCACAGAGAGAGATACACACACACTCACTCACTCACAGAGAGAGTTACTCACACACACACTCACTCACACAGAGAGATACTCACACACACACACACACACACACACACACACAGAGATACACACACACACTCACTCACACAGAGAGTGATACTCACACACACTCACTCACACAGAGAGATACTCGCACACACACTCACACACACAGAGAGAGATACTCACACACACACTCACTCACACAGAGAGAGATACTCACACACACACTCACTCACACAGAGAGAGATACTCACACACACTCACTCACACAGAGAGATACTCACACACAATTACTCACACAGAGAGATACTCACACACACTCCCTCACACAGAGAGAGATACACACACACTCACTCACACAGAGAGAGATTCTCACACACACACTCACTCACACAGAGAGAGATACTCACACACACACTCACTCACACAGAGAGAGATACTCACACACACACTCACTCACACAGAGAGAGATACTCACACACACATTCACACAGAGTGAGATACTCACACACACACTCACTCACAGAGAGAGATACTCACACACACACTCACTCACACAGAGATAGATTCTCACACACACACTCACTCACACAGAGAGAGATACTCACACACACACTCACTCACACAGAGAGAGATACTCACACACACACTCACTCACACAGAGAGAGATACTCACACACACACACACTCACACAGAGTGAGATACTCACACGCACACTCACTCACACAGAGAGAGATACTCACTCACACTCACTCACTCACAGAGAGAGATACTCACACACACTCACTCTCACAGAGAGAGATACTCACACACACTCACTCACACAGAGAGATACTCACACACACACTCACACACACAGAGAGAGATACTCACACACACTCTCACTCACACAGAGAGAGATACTCACAAACACACTCACACACTCAGAGAGAGATACTCACACACACTCACACACACATAGAGAGATACTCACACACTCACTCACTCACACAGAGAGAGATACTCACACACACTCTCACTCACACAGAGAGAGATACTCACACACAATCACTCACACAGAGATAGATACTCACACACAGTCACACACACTCACACAGAGAGATACTCACACACGCACTCACTCACACAGAGAGAGATACTCACACTCACACACTCAGTCACACAGAGAGATACTCACACACACACTCACTCACACAAAGAGAGATACTCACACACAGTCACTCACAGAGAGATACTCACACACACACTCACTCACTCACAGAGAGAGTTACTCACACACACACTCACTCACACAGAGAGATACTCACACACACACACACACACACAGAGATACTCACACACACGCACTCAAACAGAGAGAGATACTCACACACACTCACTCACTCACATAGAGAGCTACTCACTCACACAGAGACAGATACTCACACACACACACACACACACACACACACACACAGATACTCACACACACTCACTCACACAGAGAGATACTCACACACACCTTCACTCACACAGAGAGATACTCGCACACACACTCACACACAGAGAGAGATACTCACACACACACTCACTCACACAGAGAGAGATACTCACACACACTCACTCACACAGAGAGAGATACTCACACACACACTCACACACACAGAGAGATACTCACACACACACTCACTCACACAGAGAGATACTCACACACACTCACACAGAGAGAGAGATACACTCACTCACACAGAGAGTGATACTGCCACGCACACTCACTCACACAGTGAGATACTCACTCACACTCACTCACACAGAGAGAGATACTCACACACACTCACTCACACAGAGAAAGATACTCACACACACACTCACTCACACAGAGAGAGATACTCACACACAATCACACAGAGAGAGATACTCACACACACACTCACTCACACAGAGAGAGATACTCACACACACTCACTCACACTGAGAGAGATACACACACACTCACACAGAGAGAGATACTCACACACACACTCACTCACACAGAGAGAGATACTCACACACACACTCACTCACACAGAGAGAGATACTCACACACACACTCACACACACAGAGAGAGATACTCACACACACACTCACTCACACAGAGAGAGATACTCACACACACACTCACACACAAAGAGGGAGATACTCACACACACACTCACACAGAGAGAGATACTCACACACACACTCACTCACACAGAGAGATACTCACACACACACTCACACACACAGAGAGATACTCACACACACACTCACACAGAGAGAGATACTCACACACACACTCACACACACAGAGAGAGATACTCACACACACTCACACACACAGAGAGAGATACTCACACACACTCACTCACACAGAGAGAGATACTCACACACACACTCAATCACACAAAGAGATACTCACACACACAATCCATCACACAGAGAGAGATACTCACACACAATCACTCACACAGAGAGATACTCACACACACACTCACTCACCCAGAGAGAGATACTCACACACACACTCACTCACACAGAGAGAGATACTCACACACACACTCACTCACACAGAGAGATACTCACACACACTCACTCACACACAGAGAGAGATACTCACTCACACACTCACTCACACAGTGAGATAGTCACACACACACTCACACAGTGAGAGATACTCACACACACTCACTCACACACAGATACTCACACACACACTCACTCACACAGAGAGAGATACACACACACACACTCACTCACACAGAGAGATACTCACACACACTCACTCACACAGAGAGATACTCACACACACACTCACTCACACAGAGAGAGCTACTCACACACACTCACTCACACAGAGAGATACTCACACACACACTCACTCACACAGAGAGAGATACTCACACACACTCACTCACACAGAGAGAGATACTCACACACACACTCACTCACACAGAGAGATACTCACACACACACACACACACACACACACACACATAGAGATACTCACACACACACTCACTCACACAGAGAGAGCTACTCACACACACTCACTCACACAGAGAGATACTCACACACACTCACTCACACAGAGAGATACTCACACACACACTCACTCACACAGAGAGATACACACACACTCACTCACTCACAGAGAGAGTTACTCACACACACACTCACTCACACAGAGAGATACTCACGCACACACACACACACACACACACACACAGAGATACTCACACACACTCACTCACACAGCGAGTGATACTCACACACACTCACTCACTCAGAGAGATACACGCACACACACACACACACACACAGAGAGAGATACTCACACACACACTCACTCACACAGATAGAGATACACACACTCACTCACACAGAGAGAGATACTCACACACACACACACACTCACACAGAGAGAGATACTCACACACACACTCACTCACACAGAGAGATACTCACACACAATTACTCACACAGAGAGATACTCACACACACACTCACTCACATAGAGAGATACTCACACACACACACACAATCACACAGAGAGAGATACTCACACACACACTCACTCACACAGAGAGAGATACTCACACACACACTCACTCACACAGAGAGAGATACTCACACACACACACACTCACACAGAGAGAGATACTCACACACGCTGACTCACACAGAGAGATACTCACACACACACTCACTCACACAGAGAGAGATACTCCCACACACACTCACTCACACAGAGAGATACTCACACACACACACACACACACAGAGAGAGATACTCACACACACTCACACACACAGAGAGAGATACTCACACACACACTCACTCACACAGAGAGAGATACTCACCCACACTCTCACTCACACAGAGAGAGATACTCACACACAATCACTCACACAGAGAGAGATACTCACACACACTCACTCACACTCACACAGAGAGATACTCACACACACTCACTCACACAGAGAGATACTCACACACACACTCACTCACACAGAGAGATACATACACACTCACTCACTCACAGAGAGAGTTACTCACACACACACTCACTCACACAGAGAGATACTCACACACACACACACACACACACACACACACAGAGATACTCACACACACTCACTCACACAGAGAGAGATACTCACACACACTCACTCACACAGAGATACTCACACTCACTCACACAGAGAGAGATACTCACACATACACTCACTCACACAGAGAGATATACTCACACACACTCACTCACTCACATAGAGAGATACTCACACACACACTCACTCACACAGAGACAGATACTCACACACACATACACACACACACACACACACACACACACACACACAGAGATACTCACACACACTCACTCACACAGAGAGAGATATTCACACACACCTTCACTCACACAGAGAGATACTCGCACACACACTCACACACACAGAGAGAGATACTCACACACACACTCACTCACACAGAGAGAGATACTCACACACACACTCAATCACACAGAGAGATACTCACACACACAATCCATCACACAGAGAGAGATACTCACACACACTCACTCACACACAGAGAGAGATACTCACACACACACTCACTCACACAGAGAGATATTCACACAAACACTCACTCACACAGAGAGAGATACTCACACACACACTCACTCACACAGAGAGATACTCACACACACACTCACTCACACAGAGAGATACTCACACACACACTCACTCACACAGAGAGAGATACTCACACACACTCAGTCACACAGAGAGATACTCACACACACTCACTCACACAGAGAGATACTCACACACACTCACTCACACAGAGAGAGATACTCACACACACTCACTCACACAGAGAGATACTCACACACACACTCACTCACACAGAGAGATACACACACACTCACTCACTCACAGACAGAGTTACTCACACACACACTCACTCACACAGAGAGAGATACTCACACACACACTCACTCACACAGAGAGATACTCACACACACTCACTCACACAGAGAGAAATACTCATACACACTCACTCACACAGAGATACTCACACTCACTCACACAGAGAGAGATACTCACACACACACTCACTCACACAGAGAGAGATACTCACACACACTCACTCACACAGAGAGAGATACTCACACACACACTCACTCACACAGAGACAGATACTCACACACACACACACACACACACACACACACACAGAGATACTAACACACACTCACTCACACAGAGAGAGATACTCACACACACCTTCACTCACACAGAGAGATACTCGCACACACACTCACACACACAGAGAGAGATACTCACACACACACTCACTCACACAGAGAGATATACTCACACACACTCACTCACAAAGAGAGATAATCACACACACACTCACTCACACCGAGAGAGATACTCACACACACACTCAATCACACAGAGAGATACTCACACACACACTCACTCACACAGAGAGAGATACTCACACACACACACACTCACACAGAGAGATACTCACACACACTCACTCACACAGAGAGAGATACTCACACACACACTCACTCACACAGAGAGATAGTCACACACACACAATCCATCACACAGAGAGAGATAATCACACACACACTCACACAGAGAGAGATACTCACACACATTCACTCACACTCACACAGAGAGATACTCACACACACACTCACTCACACACTGAGAGAGATACTCACACACACACTCACTCACACAGAGAGATACTCACACACACACTCACTCACACAGAGAGATACTCACACACACACACACACACACACACACACACAGAGATACACACACACACTGACTCACACAGAGAGTGATACTCACACACACTCACTCACACAGAGAGATACTCGCACACACACTCACACACACAGTGAGAGATACTCACACACACACTCACTCACACAGAGAGAGATACTCACACACACTCTCACTCACACAGAGAGAGATACTCACAAACACACTCACACACTCAGAGAGAGATACTCACACACACTCACACACACATAGAGAGATACTCACACACTCACTCACTCACACAGAGAGAGATACTCACACACACTCTCACTCACACAGAGAGAGATACTCACACACAATCACTCACACAGAGATAGATACTCACACACAGTCACACACACTCACACAGAGAGATACTCACACACACACTCACTCACACAGAGAGAGATACTCACACTCACACACTCAGTCACACAGAGAGATACTCACACACACACTCACTCACACAAAGAGAGATACTCACACACAGTCACTCACAGAGAGATACTCACACACACACTCACTCACTCACAGAGAGAGTTACTCACACACACAATCACTCAAACAGAGAGAGATACTCACACACACTCACTCACTCACATAGAGAGATACTCACTCACACAGAGACAGATACTCACACACACACACACACACACTCACAGATACTCACACACACTCACTCACATAGAGAGATACTCACACACACCTTCACTCACACAGAGAGATACTCGCACACACACTCACACACACAGAGAGAGATACTCACACACACACTCACTCACACAGAGAGAGATACTCACACACACTCACTCACACAGAGAGAGATACTCACACACACTCACACAGAGAGAGAGATACACTCACTCACACAGAGAGTGAAACTGCCACGCACACTCACTCACACAGTGAGATACTCACTCACACTCACTCACACAGAGAGAGATACTCACACACACTCACTCACACAGAGAAAGATACTCACACACACACTCACACACACAGAGAGAGATACTCACACACAATCACACAGAGAGAGATACTCACACACACACTCACTCACTCACACAGAGAGATACTCACACACACACTCACTCACACAGAGAGATACTCACACACACACTCACTCACACAGAGAGAGATACTCACACACGCTCACTCACACAGAGAGAGATACTCACACACACTCACTCACACAGAGAGAGATACTCACACACATTCACTCACACAGAGAGAGATACTCACACACACACTCACTCACACAGAGAGATACTCACACACACACACACTCACACAGAGAGAGATACTCACACACACTCACACACACATAGAGAGATACTCACACACACACTCACTCACACAGAGAGAGATACTCACACGCACACTCACACACAGAGAGATACTCACACACACACGCACACACACAGAGAGAGATACTCACACACACTCACTCACACAGAGAGAGATACACACACACTCACACAGAGAGAGATACTCACACACACACTCACTCACACATAGAGAGATACTCACACACACACACTCACACACACAGAGAGATACTCACACACACTCACTCACACAGAGAGAGATACACACACACTCACACAGAGAGAGATACTCACACACACACTCACTCACACAGAGAGAGATACTCACACACACACTCACTCACACAGAGAGAGATACTCACACACACACTCACACACACAGAGAGAGATACTCACACACACACTCACTCACACAGAGAGAGATACTCACACACACACTCACACACAAAGAGAGAGATACTCACACACACACTCACACAGAGAGAGATACTCACACACACACTCACTCACACAGAGAGATACTCACACACACACTCACACACACAGAGAGATACTCACACACACACTCACACAGAGAGATACTCACACACACACTCACACACACAGAGAGATACTCACACACACACTCACACAGAGAGATACTCACACACACTCACTCACACAGAGAGAGATACTCACACACACTCACACACACAGAGAGAGATACTCACACACACTCACACACACAGAGAGAGATACTCACACACACTCACTCACACAGAGAGAGATACTCACACACACACTCAATCACACAAAGAGATACTCACACACACAATCCATCACACAGAGAGAGATACTCACACACAATCACTCACACAGAGAGAGATACTCACACACACACTCACTCACCCAGAGAGAGATACTCACACACACACTCACTCACACAGAGAGAGATACTCACACACACACTCACTCACACAGAGAGATACTCACACACACTCACTCACACACAGAGAGAGATACTCACTCACACACTCACTCACACAGTGAGATAGTCACACACACACTCACACAGTGAGAGATACTCACACACACTCACTCACACACAGATACTCACACACACACTCACTCACACAGAGAGAGATACACACACACACACTCACTCACACAGAGAGCTACTCACACACACTCACTCACACAGAGAGATACTCACACACACACTCACTCACACAGAGAGAGGTACTCACACACACTCACTCACACAGAGAGATACTCACACACACACTCACTCACACAGAGAGAGATACTCACACACACTCACTCACACAGAGAGAGATACTCACACACACACTCACTCACACAGAGAGATACTCACACACACTCACTCACACAGAGAGATACTCACACACACACTCACTCACACAGAGAGAGATACTCACACACACACTCACTCACACAGAGAGATACTCACACACACTCACTCACACAGAGAGATACTCACACACACACACACACACACACATAGAGATACTCACACACACACTCACTCACACAGAGAGAGCTACTCACACACACACACTCACACAGAGAGATACTCACACACACTCACTCACACAGAGAGATACTCACACACACACTCACTCACACAGAGAGATACACACACACTCACTCACACAGAGAGATACTCACGCACACACACACACACACACACACACACAGAGATACTCACACACACTCACTCACACAGAGAGTGATACTCACACACACTCACTCACTCAGAGAGATACTCGCACACACACACACACACACACACAGAGAGATACTCACACACACACTCACTCACACAGATAGAGATACACACACTCACTCACACAGAGAGAGATACTCACACACACACACACACTCACACAGAGAGAGATACTCACACACACACTCACTCACACAGAGAGATACTCACACACAATTACTCACACAGAGAGATACTCACACACACACTCACTCACATAGAGAGATACTCACACACACACACACAATCACACAGAGAGAGATACTCACACACACACTCACTCACACAGAGAGAGATACTCACACACACACTCACTCACACAGAGAGAGATACTCACACACACACACACTCACACAGAGAGAGATACTCACACACGCTGACTCACACAGAGAGATACTCACACACACACTCACTCACACAGAGAGAGATACTCCCACACACACTCACTCACACAGAGAGATACTCACACACACACACACACACACACAGAGAGAGATACTCACACACACTCACACACACAGAGAGAGATACTCACACACACACTCACTCACACAGAGAGAGATACTCACACACACTCTCACTCACACAGAGAGAGATACTCACACACAATCACTCACACAGAGAGAGATACTCACACACACACTCACTCACACAGAGAGAGATACTCACACACACTCACTCACACTCACACAGAGAGATACTCACACACACTCACTCACACAGAGAGATACTCACACACACACTCACTCACACAGAGAGATACACACACACTCACTCACTCACAGAGAGAGTTACTCACACACACACTCACTCACACAGAGAGATACTCACACACACACACACACACACACACACAGAGAGATACTCACACACACTCACTCACACAGAGAGAGATACTCACACACACTCACTCACACAGAGATACTCACACTCACTCACACAGAGAGAGATACTCACACATACACTCACTCACACAGAGAGAGATACTCACACACACTCACTCACTCACATAGAGAGATACTCACACACACACTCACTCACACAGAGACAGATACTCACACACACACACACACACACACACACACACACACACACACACACACACAGAGATACTCACACACACTCACTCACACAGAGAGAGATATTCACACACACCTTCACTCACACAGAGAGATACTCGCACACACACTCACACACACAGAGAGAGATACTCACACACACACTCACTCACACAGAGAGAGATACTCACACACACACTCAATCACTCAGAGAGATACTCACACACACAATCCATCACACAGAGAGAGATACTCACACACACTCACTCACACACAGAGAGAGATACTCACACACACACTCACTCACACAGAGAGATATTCACACAAACACTCACTCACACAGAGAGAGATACTCACACACACACTCACTCACACAGAGAGAGATACTCACACACACACTCACTCACACAGAGAGATACTCACACACACACTCACTCACACAGAGAGATACTCACACACACACTCACTCACACAGAGAGAGATACTCACACACACTCAGTCACACAGAGAGATACTCACACACACTCACTCACACAGAGAGATACTCACACACACTCACTCACACAGAGAGAGATACTCACACACACTCACTCACACAGAGAGATACTCACACACATACTCACTCACACAGAGAGATACACACACACTCACTCACTCACAGACAGAGTTACTCACACACACACTCACTCACACAGAGAGAGATACTCACACACACACTCACTCACACAGAGAGATACTCACACACACTCACTCACACAGAGAGAAATACTCATACACACTCACTCACACAGAGATACTCACACTCACTCACACAGAGAGAGATACTCACACACACACTCACTCACACAGAGAGAGATACTCACACACACTCACTCACACAGAGAGAGATACTCACACACACACTCACTCACACAGAGACAGATACTCACACACACACACACACACACACACACACACAGAGATACTAACACACACTCACTCACACAGAGAGAGATACTCACACACACCTTCACTCACACAGAGAGATACTCGCACACACACTCACACACACAGAGAGAGATACTCACACACACACTCACTCACACAGAGAGATATACTCACACACACTCACTCACACAGAGAGATAATCACACACACACTCACTCACACAGAGAGAGATACTCACACACACACTCAATCACACAGAGAGATACTCACACACACACTCACTCACACAGAGAGAGATACTCACACACACACACACTCACACAGAGAGATACTCACACACACTCACTCACACAGAGAGAGATACTCACACACACACTCACTCACACAGAGAGATAGTCACACACACACAATCCATCACACAGAGAGAGATAATCACACACACACTCACACAGAGAGAGATACTCACACACACTCACTCACACTCACACAGAGAGATACTCACACACACACTCACACACACAGAGAGAGATACTCACACACACACTCACTCACACAGAGAGATACTCACACACACTCACTCACACAGAGAGAGCTACTCACACACACTCACTCACACAGAGAGATACTCACACACACACTCACTCACACAGAGAGAGATACTGACACTCACTCACTCACACAGAGAGAGATACTCACACACACACTCACTCACACAGAGAGATACTCACACACACACACACACACACACACACACATAGAGATACTCACACACACACTCACTCACACAGAGAGAGCTACTCACACACACTCACTCACACAGAGAGATACTCACACACACTCACTCACACAGAGAGATACTCACACACACACTCACTCACACAGAGAGATACACACACACTCACTCACTCACAGAGAGAGTTACTCACACACACACTCACTCACACAGAGAGATACTCACGCACACACACACACACACACACACACAGAGATACTCACACACACTCACTCACACAGAGAGTGATACTCACACACACTCACTCACTCAGAGAGATACTCGCACACACACACACACACACACAGAGCGAGATACTCACACACACACTCACTCACACAGATAGAGATACACACACTCACTCACACAGAGAGAGATACTCACACACACACACACACTCACACAGAGAGAGATACTCACACACACACTCACTCACACAGAGAGATACTCACACACAATTACTCACACAGAGAGATACTCACACACACACTCACTCACATAGAGAGATACTCACACACACACACACAATCACACAGAGAGAGATACTCACACACACACTCACTCACACAGAGAGAGATACTCACACACACACTCACTCACACAGAGAGAGATACTCACACACACACACACTCACACAGAGAGAGATACTCACACACGCTGACTCACACAGAGAGATACTCACACACACACTCACTCACACAGAGAGATACTCACACACAATTACTCACACAGAGAGATACTCACACACACACTCACTCACATAGAGAGAAACTCACACACACACACACAATCACACAGAGAGAGATACTCACACACACACTCACTCACACAGAGAGAGATACTCACACACACACTCACTCACACAGAGAGAGATACTCACACACACACACACACTCACACACACACAGATACTAACACACACTCACTCACACAGAGAGAGATACTCACACACACCTTCACTCACACAGAGAGATACTCGCACACACACTCACACACACAGAGAGAGATACTCACACACACACTCACTCACACAGAGAGATATACTCACACACACTCACTCACACAGAGAGATAATCACACACACACTCACTCACACAGAGAGAGATACTCACACACACACTCAATCACACAGAGAGATACTCACACACACACTCACTCACACAGAGAGAGATACTCACACACACACACACTCACACAGAGAGATACTCACACACACTCACTCACACAGAGAGAGATACTCACACACACACTCACTCACACAGAGAGATAGTCACACACACACAATCCATCACACAGAGAGAGATAATCACACACACACTCACACAGAGAGAGATACTCACACACACTCACTCACACTCACACAGAGAGATACTCACACACACACTCACACACACAGAGAGAGATACTCACACACACACTCACTCACACAGAGAGATACTCACACACACTCACTCACACAGAGAGAGCTACTCACACACACTCACTCACACAGAGAGATACTCACACACACACTCACTCACACAGAGAGAGATACTGACACTCACTCACTCACACAGAGAGAGATACTCACACACACACTCACTCACACAGAGAGATACTCACACACACACACACACACACACACACACATAGAGATACTCACACACACACTCACTCACACAGAGAGAGCTACTCACACACACTCACTCACACAGAGAGATACTCACACACACTCACTCACACAGAGAGATACTCACACACACACTCACTCACACAGAGAGATACACACACACTCACTCACTCACAGAGAGAGTTACTCACACACACACTCACTCACACAGAGAGATACTCACGCACACACACACACACACACACACACACAGAGATACTCACACACACTCACTCACACAGAGAGTGATACTCACACACACTCACTCACTCAGAGAGATACTCGCACACACACACACACACACACAGAGCGAGATACTCACACACACACTCACTCACACAGATAGAGATACACACACTCACTCACACAGAGAGAGATACTCACACACACACACACACTCACACAGATAGAGATACTCACACACACACTCACTCACACAGAGAGATACTCACACACAATTACTCACACAGAGAGATACTCACACACACACTCACTCACATAGAGAGATACTCACACACACACACACAATCACACAGAGAGAGATACTCACACACACACTCACTCACACAGAGAGAGATACTCACACACACACTCACTCACACAGAGAGAGATACTCACACACACACACACTCACACAGAGAGAGATACTCACACACGCTGACTCACACAGAGAGATACTCACACACACACTCACTCACACAGAGAGATACTCACACACAATTACTCACACAGAGAGATACTCACACACACACTCACTCACATAGAGCGAAACTCACACACACACACACAATCACACAGAGAGAGATACTCACACACACACTCACTCACACAGAGAGAGATACTCACACACACACTCACTCACACAGAGAGAGATACTCACACACACACACACTCACACAGAGAGAGATACTCACACACGCTGACTCACACAGAGAGATACTCACACACACACTCACTCACACAGAGAGAGATACTCCCACACACACTCACTCACACAGAGAGATACTCACACACACACACACACACACAGAGAGAGATACTCACACACACTCACACACACAGAGAGAGATACTCACACACACACTCACTCACACAGAGAGAGATACTCACACACACTCTCACTCACACAGAGAGAGATACTCACACACAATCACTCACACAGAGAGAGATACTCACACACACTCACTCACACTCACACAGAGAGATACTCACACACACACTCACTCACACAGAGAGATACACACACACTCACTCACTAACAGAGAGAGTTACTCACACACACACTCACTCACACAGAGAGATACTCACACACACACACACACACACACACACACAGAGATACTCACACACACTCACTCACACAGCGAGAGATACTCACACACACTCACTCACACAGAGATACTCACACTCACTCACACAGAGAGAGATACTCACACATACACTCACTCACACAGAGAGAGATACTCACACACACTCACTCACTCACATAGAGAGATACTCACACACACACTCACTCACACAGAGACAGATACTCACACACACACACACACACACACACACACACACACACACACACACACACACACACAGATACTCACACACACTCACTCACACAGAGAGAGATATTCACACACACCTTCACTCACACAGAGAGATACTCGCACACACACTCACACACACAGAGAGAGATACTCACACACACACTCACTCACACAGAGAGAGATACTCACACACACACTCAATCACACAGAGAGATACTCACACACACAATCCATCACACAGAGAGAGATACTCACACACACTCACTCACACACAGAGAGAGATACTCACACACACACTCACTCACACAGAGAGATATTCACACAAACACTCACTCACACAGAGAGAGATACTCACACACACACTCACTCACACAGAGAGAGATACTCACACACACACTCACTCACACAGAGAGATACTCACACACACACTCACTCACACAGAGAGATACTCACACACACACTCACTCACACAGAGAGAGATACTCACACACACTCAGTCACACAGAGAGATACTCACACACACTCACTCACACAGAGAGATACTCACACACACTAACTCACACAGAGAGAGATACTCACACACACTCTCTCACACAGAGAGATACTCACACACACACTCACTCACACAGAGAGATACACACACACTCACTCACTCACAGACAGAGTTACTCACAAACACACTCACTCACACAGAGAGAGATACTCACACACACACTCACTCACACAGAGAGATACTCACACACACTCACTCACACAGAGAGAAATACTCATACACACTCACTCACACAGAGATACTCACACTCACTCACACAGAGAGAGATACTCACACACACACTCACTCACACAGAGAGAGATACTCACACACACTCACTCACACAGAGAGAGATACTCACACACACACTCACTCACACAGAGACAGATACTCACACACACACACACACACACACACACACACAGAGATACTAACACACACTCACTCACACAGAGAGAGATACTCACACACACCTTCACTCACACAGAGAGATACTCGCACACACACTCACACACACAGAGAGAGATACTCACACACACACTCACTCACACAGAGAGATATACTCACACACACTCACTCACACAGAGAGATAATCACACACACACTCACTCACACAGAGAGAGATACTCACACACACACTCAATCACACAGAGATACTCACACACACACTCACTCACACAGAGAGAGATACTCACACACACACACACTCACACAGAGAGATACTCACACACACTCACTCACACAGAGAGAGATACTCACACACACACTCACTCACACAGAGAGATAGTCACACACACACAATCCATCACACAGAGAGAGATAATCACACACACACTCACACAGAGAGATACTCACACACACACTCACTCACACACAGAGAGAGATACTCACACACACACTCACTCACACAGAGAGATACTCACACACACTCACTCACACAGAGAGATACTCACACACACACTCACTCACAGAGAGAGATACACACACACTCACTCACTCACAGACAGAGTTACTCACACACACACTCACTCACACAGAGAGATACTCACACACACACACACACACACACACACACACACACAGAGATACACACACACACTCACTCACACAGAGAGTGATACTCACACACACTCACTCACACAGAGAGATACTCGCACACACACTCACACACACAGAGAGAGATACTCACACACACACTCACTCACACAGAGAGAGATACTCACACACACACACTCAGACAGAGAGAGATACTCACACACACACTCACTCACACAGAGAGAGATACTCACACACACTCACTCACACAGAGAGATACTCACACACAATTACTCACACAGAGAGATACTCACACACACTCCCTCACACAGAGAGAGATACACACACACTCACTCACACAGAGAGAGATTCTCACACACACTCACTCACACAGAGAGAGATACTCACACACACTCACACACACACACACACAGAGAGAGATACTCACACACACTCACTCACACAGAGAGAGATACTCACACACACACTCACTCACACAGAGAGAGATACTCACACACAACACACTCACACAGAGTGAGATACTCACACACACACTCACTCACAGAGAGAGATACTCACACACACACTCACTCACACAGAGAGAGATTCTCACACACACACTCACTCACACAGAGAGAGATACTCACACACAATCACTCACACAGAGAGAGATACTCACACACACACTCACTCACACAGAGAGAGATACTCACACACACACACACTCACACAGAGTGAGATACTCACACGCACACTCACTCACACAGAGAGAGATACTCACTCACACTCACTCACTCACAGAGAGAGATACTCACACACATTCACTCTCACAGAGAGAGATACTCACACACACTCACTCACACAGAGAGCTACTCACACACACACTCACTCACACAGAGAGAGATACTCACACACACTCTCACTCTCACAGAGAGAGATACTCACACACACACTCATTCACACAGAGAGATACTCACACACACACTCACACACACAGAGAGATACTCACACACACACTCACACACACAGAGAGAGATACTCACACACACTCACACACACAGAGAGAGATACTCACACACACACTCACTCACACAGAGAGAGATACTCACACACACTCTCACTCACACAGAGAGAGATACTCACACACACACTCACACACAGAGAGAGATACTCACACACACTCACTCACACAGAGAGAGATACTCACACACACACTCAATCACACAAAGAGATACTCACACACACAATCCATCACACAGAGAGAGATACTCACACACAATCACTCACACAGAGAGAGATACTCACACACCCACTCACTCACACAGAGAGAGATACTCACACACACACTCACTCACACAGAGAGAGATACTCACACACACACTCACTCACACAGAGAGATACTCACACACACTCACTCACACACAGAGAGAGATACTCACTCACACACTCACTCACACAGTGAGATAGTCACACACACACTCACTCACACAGAGAGAGATACACACACACACTCACACAGAGAGAGATACTCACACACACTCACTCACACACAGAGATACTCACACACACACTCACTCACACAGAGAGAGATACACACACACACACTCACTCACACAGAGAGATACTCACACACACTCACTCACACAGAGAGATACTCACACACACACTCACTCACACAGAGAGAGCTACTCACACACACTCACTCACACAGAGAGATACTCACACACACACTCACTCACACAGAGAGATACTCACACACACACACACACACACACACACATAGAGATACTCACACACACACTCACTCACACAGAGAGAGCTACTCACACACACTCACTCACACAGAGAGATACTCACACACACTCACTCACACAGAGAGATACTCACACACACACTCACTCACACAGAGAGATACACACACACTCACTCACTCACAGAGAGAGTTATTCACACACACACTCACTCACACAGAGAGATACTCACGCACACACACACACACACACACACAGAGATACTCACACACACTCACTCACACAGAGAGTGATACTCACACACACTCACTCACACAGAGAGATACTCGCACACACACACACACACACACAGAGAGAGATACTCACACACACACTCACTCACACAGATAGAGATACACACACTCACTCACACAGAGAGATATACTCACACACACAATCCCTCACACAGAGAGAGATACTCACACACTCTCACTCACACAGAGAGAGATACTCACACACACACTCACTCACACAGAGAGAGATACTCACACACACACACACACAATCACACAGAGAGAGATACTCACACTCACACACACACACAGAAATACTCACACACACACACTCACACAGAGAGAGATACTCACACACACACTCACTCACACAGAGAGATACTCACACACAATTTCTCACACAGAGAGATACTCACACACACTCACTCACACAGAGAGAGATACACACACACTCACTCACACATAGAGAGATACTCACACACACACTCACTCACACAGAGAGAGATACTCACACACACACTCACTCACACAGAGAGAGATACTCACACACACACACACTCACACAGAGAGAGATACTCACACACGCTCACTCACACAGAGAGATACTCACACACACACTCACTCACACAGAGAGAGATACTCACACACACACTCACTCACACAGAGAGATACTCACACACAAACTCACACACACACAGAGAGATACTCACACACACTCACACACACATAGAGAGATACTCACGCACACACTCACTCACACAGAGAGAGATACTCACACACACTCTCACTCACACAGAGAGAGATACTCACACACACACTCACTCACACAGAGAGAGATACTCACACACACTCTCACTCACACAGAGAGAGATACTCACACACACACTCACACACAGAGAGAGATACTCACACACACTCACTCACACAGAGAGAGATACTCACACACACACTCAATCACACAAAGAGATACTCACACACACAATCCATCACACAGAGAGAGATACTCACACACAATCACTCACACAGAGAGAGATACTCACACACCCACTCACTCACACAGAGAGAGATACTCACACACACACTCACTCACACAGAGAGAGATACTCACACACAAACTCACTCACACAGAGAGATACTCACACACACTCACTCACACACAGAGAGAGAAACTCACTCACACACTCACTCACACAGTGAGATAGTCACACACACACTCACTCACACAGAGAGAGATACACACACACACTCACACAGAGAGAGATACTCACACACACTCACTCACACACAGAGATACTCACACACACACTCACTCACACAGAGAGAGATACACACACACACACTCACTCACACAGAGAGATACTCACACACACTCACTCACACAGAGAGATACTCACACACACACTCACTCACACAGAGAGAGCTACTCACACACACTCACTCACACAGAGAGATACTCACACACACACTCACTCACACAGAGAGATACTCACACACACACACACACACACACACACATAGAGATACTCACACACACACTCACTCACACAGAGAGAGCTACTCACACACACTCACTCACACAGAGAGATACTCACACACTCTCACTCACACAGAGAGATACTCACACACACACTCACTCACACAGAGAGATACACACACACTCACTCACTCACAGAGAGAGTTATTCACACACACACTCACTCACACAGAGAGATACTCACGCACACACACACACACACACACACAGAGATACTCACACACACTCACTCACACAGAGAGTGATACTCACACACACTCACTCACACAGAGAGAGATACTCACACACCCACTCACTCACACAGAGAGAGATACTCACACACACACTCACTCACACAGAGAGAGATACTCACACACACACTCACTCACACAGAGAGATACTCACACACACTCACTCACACACAGAGAGAGATACTCACTCACACACTCACTCACACAGTGAGATAGTCACACACACACTCACTCACACAGAGAGAGATACACACACACACTCACACAGAGAGAGATACTCACACACACTCACTCACACACAGAGATACTCACACACACACTCACTCACACAGAGAGAGATACACACACACACACTCACTCACACAGAGAGATACTCACACACACTCACTCACACAGAGAGATACTCACACACACACTCACTCACACAGAGAGAGCTACTCACACACACTCACTCACACAGAGAGATACTCACACACACACTCACTCACACAGAGAGATACTCACACACACACACACACACACACACACATAGAGATACTCACACACACACTCACTCACACAGAGAGAGCTACTCACACACACTCACTCACACAGAGAGATACTCACACACACTCACTCACACAGAGAGATACTCACACACACACTCACTCACACAGAGAGATACACACACACTCACTCACTCACAGAGAGAGTTATTCACACACACACTCACTCACACAGAGAGATACTCACGCACACACACACACACACACACACAGAGATACTCACACACACTCACTCACACAGAGAGTGATACTCACACACACTCACTCACACAGAGAGATACTCGCACACACACACACACACACACAGAGAGAGATACTCACACACACACTCACTCACACAGATAGAGATACACACACTCACTCACACAGAGAGATATACTCACACACACAATCCCTCACACAGAGAGAGATACTCACACACTCTCACTCACACAGAGAGAGATACTCACACACACACTCACTCACACAGAGAGAGATACTCACACACACACACACACAATCACACAGAGAGAGATACTCACACTCACACACACACACAGAAATACTCACACACACACACTCACACAGAGAGAGATACTCACACACACACTCACTCACACAGAGAGATACTCACACACAATTTCTCACACAGAGAGATACTCACACACACTCACTCACACAGAGAGAGATACACACACACTCACTCACACAAAGAGAGATACTCACACACACACTCACTCACACAGAGAGAGATACTCACACACACACTCACTCACACAGAGAGAGATACTCACACACACACACACTCACACAGAGAGAGATACTCACACACGCTCACTCACACAGAGAGATACTCACACACACACTCACTCACACAGAGAGAGATACTCACACACACACTCACTCACACAGAGAGATACTCACACACAAACTCACACACACACAGAGAGATACTCACACACACTCACACACACATAGAGAGATACTCACGCACACACTCACTCACACAGAGAGAGATACTCACACACACTCTCACTCACACAGAGAGAGATACTCACACACAATCACTCACACAGAGAGATACTCACACACAGTCACACACACTCACACAGAGAGATACTCACACACACACTCACTCACACAGAGAGAGATACTCACACACACACACTCAGTCACACAGAGAGATACTCACACACACACTCACTCACACAGAGAGAGATACTCACACACACTCACTCACACAGAGAGATACTCACACACACACTCACTCACACAGAGAGAGATACTCACACACACACACACACACAGAGAGAGATACTCACACACACTCACTCACACAGAGAGATACTCACACACGCTCACTCACACAGAGAGAGATACACACACACTCACTCACACAGAGAGAGATACTCACACACACACTCACTCACACAGAGAGAGATACTCACACACACTCTCACACAGAGAGATACTCACACACACACTCACTAACACAGAGAGAGATACTCACACACACACACACTCACACAGAGAGAGATACTCACACACACACACACTCACACAGAGAGAGATACTCACACACGCTCACTCACACAGAGAGATACTCACACACACACTCACTCACACAGAGAGAGATACTCACACACACACTCACTCACACGGAGAGATACTCACACACACACTCACACACACAGAGAGAGATACTCACACACACTCACACACACATAGAGAGATACTCACACACAATCACTCACACAGACATAGATACTCACACACAGTCACACACACTCAAACAGAGAGAGATACTCACACACACACTCACTCACACAGAGAGAGATACTCACACACACACACTCAGTCACACAGAGAGATACTCACACACACACTCACTCACACAGAGAGAGATACTCACACACACACACACTCACACAGAGAGAGATACTCACACACACACTCACACACACAGAGAGAGATACTCACACACACACTCACTCACACAGAGAGATACTCACACACACACTCACTCACACAGAGAGATACTCACACACACACTCACTCACTCACAGAGAGAGATACTCACACACACACTCACTCACACAGAGAGATACTCACACACACACTCACTCACACAGAGAGATACTCATACACACACACACACACACACACTCACAGAGATACTCACACACACGCACTCACACAGAGAGAGATACTCACACACACCTTCACTCACACAGAGAGAGATACTCACACACACACTCACTCACACAGAGAGAGATACTCAAACACACACTCACTCACACAGAGAGAGATACTCACACTCACTCACACAGAGATAGATACTCACACACACACTCACTCACACAGAGAGATACTCGCACAGACACTCACACACACAGAGAGAGATACTCACACACACTCAGTCACACAGAGAGATACTCACACACACTCACTCACACAGAGAGATACTCACACACACACTCACTCACACAGAGAGATACACACACACTCACTCACTCACAGAGAGAGATACTCACACACACACTCACTCACACAGAGAGATACTCACACACACTCACTCACACAGAGAGATACTCACACACACACTCACTCACACAGAGAGATACTCACACACACACTCACTCACACACAGAGAGATACTCACACACACTCACTCACTCACAGAGAGAGTTACTCACACACACACTCACTCACACAGAGAGATACTCACACACACACACACACACACACACACAGAGATACTCACACACACTCACTCACACACACAGAGAGTGATACTCACACACACTCACTCACTCAGAGAGATACTCGCACACACACACACACACACAGAGAGATACTCACACACACACTCACTCACACAGAGAGATACTCACACACACAATCCCTCACACAGAGAGAGATACTCACACACTCTCACTCACACAGAGAGAGATACTCACACACACACTCACACACACAGAGAGAGATACTCACACACACTCTCACTCACAAAGAGAGATACTCACACACTCACACACACACTCACACAGAGACAGATACTCACACACACACACACACACACACACACACAGAGATACTCACACACACTCACTCACACAGAGAGTGATACTCACACACACTCACTCACTCAGAGAGATACTCGCACACACACACACACACACAGAGAGAGATACTCACACACACACTCACTCACACAGAGAGAGATACTCACACACACTCACACAGAGAGATATACTCACACACACAATCCCTCACACAGAGAGAGATACTCACACACACTCACTCACACAGAGAGAGATACTCAAACACACTCTCACTCACACAGAGAGAGATACTCACACACACACTCACTCACACAGAGAGAGATACTCACACACACACACACACAATCACACATAGAGAGATACTCACACTCACACACACACACAGAAATACTCACACACACACACTCACACAGAGAGAGATACTCACACACACACTCACTCACACAGAGAGATACTCACACACAATTTCTCACACAGAGAGATACTCACACACACTCACTCACACAGACAGAGATACACACACACTCACTGACACAGAGAGAGATACTCACACACACACTCACTCACACAGAGAGAGATACTCACACACACACTCACTCACACAGAGAGAGATACTCACACACACACACACTCACACAGAGAGAGATACTCACACACGCTCACTCACACAGAGAGATACTCACACACACACTCACTCACACAGAGAGAGATACTCACACACACACTCACTCACACAGAGAGAGATACTCACACACACACTCACTCACACAGAGAGAGATACTCACACACACACACACTCACACAGAGAGAGATACTCACACACACACTCACTAACACAGAGAGAGATACTCACACACACACACACTCACACAGAGAGAGATACTCACACACACACACACTCACACAGAGAGAGATACTCACACACGCTCACTCACACAGAGAGATACTCACACACACTCTCACTCACACAGAGAGAGATACTCACACACACACTCACTCACACGGAGAGATACTCACACACACACTCACACACACAGAGAGAGATACTCACACACACTCACACACACATAGAGAGATACTCACACACAATCACTCACACAGAGATAGATACTCACACACAGTCACACACACTCAAACAGAGAGAGATACTCACACACACACTCACTCACACAGAGAGAGATACTCACACACACACACTCAGTCACACAGAGAGATACTCACACACACACTCACTCACACAGAGAGAGATACTCACACACACTCACTCACACAGAGAGATACTCACACACATACTAACTCACTCACAGAGAGAGATACTCACACACACACTCACTCACACAGAGAGATACTCACACACACACTCACTCACACAGAGAGATACTCATACACACACACACACACACACACACAGAGATACTCACACACACGCACTCACACAGAGAGAGATACTCACACACACACTCACTCACACAGAGAGAGATACTCACACTCACTCACACAGAGATAGATACTCACACACACACTCACTCACACAGAGAGATACTCGCACACACACTCACACACACAGAGAGAGATACTCACACACACACTCACTCACACAGAGAGAGATACTCACACACACTCAGTCACACAGAGAGATACTCACACACACTCACACAGAGAGATACTCACACACACACTCACTCACACAGAGAGATACACACACACTCACTCACTCACAGAGAGAGATACTCACACACTCACTCACTCACAGAGAGAGTTACTCACACAAACACTCACTCACACAGAGAGATACTCACACACACACACACACACACACACACACAGAGATACTCACACACACTCACTCACACAGAGAGTGATACTCACACACACTCACTCACTCAGAGAGATACTCGCACACACACACACACACAGAGAGAGATACTCACACACACACTCACTCACACAGATAGAGATACTCACACACACTCACTCACACAGAGAGATATACTCACACACACAATCCCTCACACAGAGAAGATACTCACACACTCTCACTCACACAGAGAGAGATACTCACACACACACTCACACACACAGAGAGAGATACTCACACACACTCTCACTCACAAAGAGAGATACTCACACACTCACACACACACTCACACAGAGACAGATACTCACACACACACACACACACACACACACAGAGATACTCACACATACTCACTCACACAGAGAGTGATACTCACACACACTCACTCACTCAGAGAGATACTCGCACACACACACACACACACAGAGAGATACTCACACACACACTCACTCACACAGATAGAGATACTCACACACACTCACTCACACAGAGAGATATACTCACACACACAATCCCTCACACAGAGAGAGATACTCACACACACACTCACTCACACAGAGAGATACTCACACACACTCACACACAATCACACAGAGAGAGATACTCACACTCACACACACACACAGAAATACTCACACACAAACACTCACACAGAGAGAGATACTCACACACACACTCACTCACACAGAGAGATACTCACACACAATTTCTCACACAGAGAGATACTCACACACACTCACTCACACAGACAGAGATACACACACACTCACTGACACAGAGAGAGATACTCACACACACACTCACTCACACAGAGAGAGATACTCACACACACACTCACTCACACAGAGAGAGATACTCACACACACACACATTCACACAGAGAGAGATACTCACACACGCTCACTCACACAGAGAGATACTCACACACACACTCACTCACACAGAGAGAGATACTCACAAACACACTCACTCACACAGAGAGAGATACTCACACACACACTCACTCACACAGAGAGAGATACTCACACACACACACACTCACACAGAGAGAGATACTCACACACGCTCACTCACACAGAGAGATACTCACACACACACTCACTCACACAGAGAGAGATACTCACACACACACTCACTCACACAGAGAGATACTCACACACACACTCACACACACAGAGAGAGATACTCACACACACACTCACTCACACAGAGAGAGATACTCACACACACACTCACTCACACAGAGAGAGATACTCACACACACACACACACACAGAGAGAGATACTCACACACAATCACTCACACAGAGAGATACTGACACACACACTCACTCACACAGAGAGAGATACTCACACACACACTCACTCACACAGAGAGAGATACTCACACACACACTCACACAGAGAGATACTCACACACACACTCACTCACACAGAGAGATACTCACACACACTCACTCAAACAGAGAGAGATACTCACACACACACTCACTCACACAGAGAGAGATACTCACACACACACTCACTCACACAGAGAGAGATACTCACACACACACACTCACTCACACAGAGAGATACTCACACACACGCACACTCACACAGAGAGAGATACTCACACACACACTCACACACAGAGAGATACTAACACACACACTCACTCACGCAGAGAGAGATACTCACACACACACTCACTCACACAGAGAGAGATACTCACACACACACTCACTCACACAGAGAGATACTCACACACACACTCACTCACACAGAGAGAGATACTCACACACACTCACTCACACAGAGAGATACTCACACACACTCACTCACACACAGAGAGATACTCACACACACTCACTCACACAGAGAGAGATACTCACACACACACTCACTCACACAGAGAGATACTCACACACACACTCACACACACAGAGAGAGATACTCACACACAGTCACACACACATAGAGAGATACTCACACACAATCACTCACACAGAGATAGATACTCACACACAGTCACACACACTCACACAGAGAGATACTCACACACACACTCACTCACACAGAGAGAGATACTCACACACACACACTCAGTCACACAGAGAGATACTCACACACACACTCACTCACACAGAGAGAGATACTCACACACACTCACTCACACAGAGAGATACTCACACACACACTCACTCACTCACAGAGAGAGATACTCACACACACACTCACTCACACAGAGAGATACTCACACACACACTCACTCACACAGAGAGATACTCATACACACACAGACACACACACACACTGAGATACTCACACACACGCACTCACACAGAGAGAGATACTCACACACACACTCACTCACACAGAGGGAGATACTCACACTCACTCACACAGAGAGAGATACTCACACACACACTCACTCACACAGGGAGATACTCGCACACACACTCACACAAACAGGGAGAGATACTCACACACACACTCACTCACACAGAGAGAGATACTCACACACACTCAGTCACACAGAGAGATACTCACACACACTCACTCACACAGAGAGATACTCACACACACACTCACTCACACAGAGAGATACACACACACTCACTCACGCACAGAGAGAGTTACTCACACACACACTCACTCACACAGAGAGATACTCACACACACACACACACACACACACACACACACACACAGATACTCACACACACTCACTCACACAGAGAGAAATACTCATACACAATCACTCACACAGAGATACTCACACTCACTCACACAGAGAGAGATACTCACACACACACTCACTCACACAGAGAGAGATACTCACACACACTCACTCACACAGAAAGAGATACTCAAACACACTCTCACTCACACAGAGACAGATACTCACACACACACACACACACACACACAAACACACAGAGATACTCACACACACTCACTCACACAGAGAGAGATACTCACACACACCTTCACTCACACAGAGAGATACTCGCACACACACTCACACACACAGAGAGAGATACTCACACACACACTCACTCACACAGAGAGAGATACTCACACACACTCACTAACACAGAGAGATACTCACACACACACTCACTCACAAAGAGAGAGATACTCACACACACACTCCATCACACAGAGAGATACTCACACACACAATCCATCACACAGGGAGAGATACTCACACACACTCACTCACACAGAGAGAGATACACACACACACACTCACTCACACAGAGAGATACTCACACACACTCACTCACACAGAGAGATACTCACACACACACTCACTCACACAGAGAGAGCTACTCACACACACTCACTCACACAGAGAGATACTCACACACACACTCACTCACACAGAGAGATACTCACACACACACACACACACACACACACATAGAGATACTCACACACACACTCACTCACACAGAGAGAGCTACTCACACACACTCACTCACACAGAGAGATACTCACACACACTCACTCACACAGAGAGATACTCACACACACACTCACTCACACAGAGAGATACACACACACTCACTCACTCACAGAGAGAGTTGCTCACACACACACTCACTCACACAGAGATACTCACACACACTCACTCACACAGAGAGTGATACTCACACACTCTCACTCACACAGAGAGATACTCGCACACACACACACACACACACACACAGAGAGATACTCACACACACACTCACTCACACAGATAGAGATACACACACTCACTCACACAGAGAGATATACTCACACACACAATCCCTCACACAGAGAGAGATACTCACACACAAACACACACAATCACACAGAGAGAGATACTCACACTCACACACACACACAGAAATACTCACACACACACACTCACACAGAGAGAGATACTCACACACACACTCACTCACACAGAGAGATACTCACACACAATTTCTCACACAGAGAGATACTCACACACACTCACTCACACAGAGAGAGATACACACACACTCACTCACACATAGAGAGATACTCACACACACACTCACTCACACAGAGAGAGATACTCACACACACACTCACTCACACAGAGAGAGATACTCACACACACACACACTCACACAGAGAGAGATACTCACACACGCTCACTCACACAGAGAGATACTCACACACACACTCACTCACACAGAGAGAGATACTCACACACACACTCACTCACACAGAGAGATACTCACACACAAACTCACACACACACAGAGAGATACTCACACACACTCACACACACATAGAGAGATACTCACACACACACTCACTCACACAGAGAGAGATGCTCACACACACTCTCACTCACACAGAGAGAGATACTCACACACAATCACTCACACAGAGAGATACTCACACACAGTCACACACACTCACACAGAGAGATACTCACACACACACTCACTCACACAGAGAGAGATACTCACACACACTCACTCACACAGAGAGATACTCACACACACTCACTCACACAGAGAGAGATACTCACACACACACTCACTCACACAGAGAGAGATACTCACACACACTCTCACACAGAGAGATACTCACACACACACTCACTAACACAGAGAGAGATACTCACACAAACACACACTCACACAGAGAGAGATACTCACACACACACACACTCACACAGAGAGAGATACTCACACACGCTCACTCACACAGAGAGATACTCACACACACACTCACTCACACAGAGAGAGATACTCACACACACACTCACTTCCACGGAGAGATACTCACACACACACTCACACACACAGAGAGAGATACTCACACACACTCACACACACATAGAGAGATACTCACACACACACTCACTCACACAGAGAGAGATACTCACACACACACACTCAGTCACACAGAGAGATACTCACACACACACTCACTCACACAGAGAGATACTCACACACACACTCACTCACTCACAGAGAGAGATACTCACACACACACTCAAACACACAGAGAGATACTCACACACACACTCACTCACACAGAGAGATACTCATACACACACACACACACACACACACACAGAGATACTCACACACACGCACTCACACAGAGAGAGATACTCACACACACACTCACTCACACAGAGAGAGATACTCACACTCACTCACACAGAGATAGATACTCACACACACACTCACTCACACAGAGAGAGATACTCACACACACACTCACTCACACAGAGAGAGATACTCACACACACTCTCACTCACACAGAGAGAGATACTCACACACACACTCACTCACACAGAGAGAGATACTCACACACACTCAGTCACACAGAGAGATACTCACACACACTCACTCACACAGAGAGATACTCACACACACACTCACTCACACAGAGAGATACACACACACTCACTCACTCACAGAGAGAGATACTCACACACTCACTCACTCACAGAGAGAGTTACTCACACACACACTCACTCACACAGAGAGTGATACTCACACACACTCACTCACTCAGAGAGATACTCGCACACACACACACACACACAGAGAGATACTCACACACACACTCACTCACACAGATAGAGATACTCACACACACTCACTCACACAGAGAGATATACTCACACACACAATCCCTCACACAGAGAGAGATACTCACACACTCTCATACACACAGAGAGAGATACTCACACACACACTCACACACACAGAGAGAGATACTCACACACACTCTCACTCACACAGAGAGATACTCACACACTCACACACACACTCACACAGAGACAGATACTCACACACACACACACACACACACACACACAGAGATACTCACACACACTCACTCACACAGAGAGTGATACTCACACACACTCACTCACTCAGAGAGATACTCGCACACACACACACACACAGAGAGAGATACTCACACACACACTCTCTCACACAGATAGAGATACTCACACACACTCACTGACACAGAGAGATATACTCACACACACAATCCCTCACACAGAGAGAGATACTCACACACTCTCACTCACACAGAGAGAGATACTCACACACACACTCACTCACACAGAGAGAGATACTCACACACACACACACACAATCACACAGAGAGAGATACTCACACTCACACACACACACAGAAATACTCACACACACACACACACAGAGAGAGATACTCACACACACACTCACTCACACAGAGAGATACTCACACACAATTTCTCACACAGAGAGATACTCACACAGACAGAGATACACACACACTCACTGACACAGAGAGAGATACTCACACACACACTCACTCACACAGAGAGAGATAATCACACACACACTCACTCACACAGAGAGAGATACTCACACACACACACACTCACACAGAGAGAGATACTCACACACGCTCACTCACACAGAGAGATACTCACACACACACTCACTCACACAGAGAGAGATACTCACACACACACTCACTCACACAGAGAGAGATACTCACACACACACTCACTCACACAGAGAGAGATACTCACACACACACACACTCACACAGAGAGAGATACTCACACACGCTCACTCACACAGAGAAATACTCACACACACACTCACACACACAGAGAGAGATACTCACACACACACTCACTCACACAGAGAGAGATACTCACACACACTCTCACTCACACAGAGAGAGATACTCACACACAATCACTCACACAGAGAGATACTGACACACACACTCACTCACACAGAGAGAGATACTCACACACTCACTCACTCACACAGAGAGAGATACTCACACACACACTCACACAGAGAGATACTCACACACACACTCACTCACACAGAGAGATACTCACACACACTCACTCACACAGAGAGAGATACTCACACACACACTCACTCACACAGAGAGAGATACTCACACACACACTCACTCACACAGAGAGAGATACTCACACACACACACTCACTCACACAGAGAGATACTCACACACACACTCACACACAGAGAGATACTAACACACACACTCACTCACGCAGAGAGAGATACTCACACACACACTCACTCACACAGAGAGAGATACTCACACACACACTCACTCACACAGAGAGATACTCACACACACACTCACTCACACAGAGAGAGATACTCACACACACTCACTCACACAGAGAGATACTCACACACACTCACTCACACACAGAGAGATACTCACACACACTCACTCACACAGAGAGAGATACTCACACACACACTCACACACACAGAGAGAGATACTCACACACAGTCACACACACATAGAGAGATACTCACACACAATCACTCACACAGAGATAGATACTCACACACAGTCACACACACTCACACAGAGAGATACTCACACACACACTCACTCACACAGAGAGAGATACTCACACACACACACTCAGTCACACAGAGAGATACTCACACACACACTCACTCACACAGAGAGAGATACTCACACACACTCACTCACACAGAGAGATACTCACACACACACTCACTCACTCACAGAGAGAGATACTCACACACACACTCAGTCACACAGATAGAGATACTCACACACACTCACTCACACAGAGAGATACTCACACACACACTCACTCACACAGAGAGATACTCATACACACACAGACACACACACACACTGAGATACTCACACACACGCACTCACACAGAGAGAGATACTCACACACACACTCGCTCACACAGAGGGAGATACTCACACTCACTCACACAGAGAGAGATACTCACACACAATCACTCACACAGAGAGATACTGACACACACACTCACTCACACAGAGAGAGATACTCACACACACACTCACTCACACAGAGAGAGATACTCACACACACACTCACACAGAGAGAGATACTCACACACACACTCACACAGAGAGAGATACTCACACACACACTCACTCACACAGAGAGATACTCGCACACACACTCACACACACAGGGAGAGATACTCACACACACACTCACTCACACAGAGAGATACTCACACACACTCACACAGAGAGAGATACTCACACTCACTCACTCACTCACACAGAGAGAGATACTCACACACACTCACTCACACAGAGAGATACTCACACACACACTCACTCACACAGAGAGATACACACACACTCACTCACTCACAGAGAGAGTTACTCACACACACACTCACTCACACAGAGAGATACTCACACACACACACACACACACACACACACACACACAGATACTCACACACACTCACTCACACAGAGAGAAATACTCATACACACTCACTCACACAGAGATACTCACACTCACTCACACAGAGAGAGATACTCACACACACACTCACTCACACAGAGAGAGATACTCACACACACTCACTCACACAGAAAGAGATACTCAAACACACTCTCACTCACACAGAGAGAGATACTCACACACACCCTCACTCACACAGAGAGAGATACTCACACACACTCACTCACACAGAGAGATACTCACACACACACTCACTCACAAAGAGAGAGATACTCACACACACACTCCATCACACAGAGAGATACTCACCCACACAATCCATCACACAGAGAGAGATACTCACACACACACTCACACAGAGAGAGATACTCACACACACTCACTCACACACAGAGAGATACTCACACACTCACTCACACACAGAGAGAGATACTCACACACACACTCACTCACACACAGAAAGAGATACTCACACACACTCACTCACACAGAGGGTTACTCACACACACACTCACTCACACAGAGAGATACTCACACACACTCACTCACACAGAGAGATACTCACACACACACTCACTCACAGAGAGAGATACACACACACTCACTCACTCACAGAGAGAGTTAATCACACACACACTCACTCACACAGAGAGATACTGACACACACACACACACACACACACAAACACAGAGATACTCACACACACTCACTCACACAGAGAGTGATACTCACACACACTCACTCACACAGAGAGATACTCGCACAAACACTCACACACACAGAGAGATACTCACACACACACACACACACAGAGATACTCACACACACACTCACTCACACAGAGAGAGATACTCACACACACTCACTCACACAGAGAGAGATACTCACACACACAATCCCTCACACAGAGAGAGATACTCACACACACTCACTCACACAGAGAGTGATACTCACACACACACTCACTCACACAGAGAGATACTCACACACAATTACTCACACAGAGAGATACTCACACACACTCACTCACACAGAGAGATATACACACACACTCACACACACAGAGAGAGATTCTCACACACACACTCACTCACAGAGAGAGATACTCACACACACACTCACTCACACAGAGAGAGATACTCACACACTAACTCACTCACACAGAGAGTGATACTCGCACACACACTCACTCACACAGAGAGATACTCACACACACACTCACTCACACAGAGAGTGATACTCACACACACACTCACACACACAGAGATACTCACACACACTCACTCACACAGAGAGAGATACTCACACACACACTCACTCACTCACAGAGAGAGATACTCACATACACACTCACTCACACAGAGATACTCACACACACACTCACACAGAGAGATACTCACACACACACTCACACACACAGAGAGAGATACTCACAAACACACTCACACACACAGAGAGAGATACTCACACACACTCACACACACATAGAGAGATACTCACACACACACTCACTCACACAGAGAGAGATACTCACACACACTCTCACTCACACAGAGAGAGATACTCACACACAATCACTCACACAGAGATAGATACTCACACACAGTCACACACACTCACACAGAGAGATACTCACACACACACTCACTCACACAGAGAGAGATACTCACACACACACACTCAGTCACACAGAGAGATACTCACACACACACTCACTCACACAGAGAGAGATACTCACACACACTCACTCACAGAGAGATACTCACACACACACTCACTCACTCACAAAGAGAGTTACTCACACACACACTCTCTCACACAGAGAGATACTCACACACACACACACACAGAGATACTCACACACACGCACTCACACATAGAGAGATACACACACTCACTCACACAGAGAGTGATACTCACACTCACTCACACAGAGAGAGATACTCACACACACACTCACTCACACAGAGAGAGATACTCACACACACACTCACTCACACAGAGAGATACTCACACACACTCACTCACACAGAGAGTGATACTCACACTCACTCACACAGAGAGAGATACTCACACACACTCACTCACTCACACAGAGACAGATACTCACACACACACACACACAGATACTCACACACACTCACTCACACAGAGAGAGATACTCACACACACCTTCACTCACACAGAGAGATACTCGCACACACACTCACACACACAGAGAGAGATACTCACACACACACTCACTCACACAGAGAGAGATACTCACACACACTCACTCACACAGAGAGAGATACTCACACACACTCACTCAGAGAGAGAGATACACTCACTCACACAGAGAGAGATACGCACACACACTCACTCACACAGAGAGAGATACTCACACACACTCACTCACACAGTGAGATACTCACACACACTCACTCACACAGAGAGAGATACTCACACACACTCACTCACACAGAGAGATACTCACACACACTCACTCACTCACACAGAGAGAGATACTCACACACACTCACTCACACAGAGAGAGATACTCGCACACACACTCACTCACACAGAGAGAGATACTCACACACACACTCACTCACACAGAGAGATACTCACACACACTCAGTCACACAGAGAGAGATACTCACACACACTCATTCACACAGAGAGATACTCACACACAACTACTCACACAGAGAGATACTCACACACACTCACTCACACAGAGAGAGATACACACACACTCACACAGAGAGAGATACTCACACACACAATCACTCACACAGAGAGATACTCACACACACTCTCTCACACAGAGAGAGATACTCACACACACTCAGTCACACAGAGAGATACTCACACACACACTCACTCACACAGAGAGAGATACTCACACAAGCTCACTCACACAGAGAGATACTCACACACACACTCACTCACACAGAGAGAGATACTCACACACACACTCACTCACGCAGAGAGATACTCACACACACACTCAAACACACAGAGAGAGATACTCACACACACTCACACACACAGAGAGAGATACTCACACACACACTCACTCACACAGAGAGAGATACTCACACACACTCTCACTCACACAGAGAGAGATACTCACACACACACTCACACAGAGAGATACTCACACACAGACTCACTCACAAAGAGAGAGATACTCACACACACTCTCACTCACACAGAGAGAGATACTCACACACACTCACACAGAGAGATAATCACACACACACTCACTCACACAGAGAGAGATACTCACACCCACACTCACTCACACAGAGAGATACTCGCACACACACTCACACACACAGAGAGAGATACTCACACACACACTCACTCACACAGATAGAGATACTCACACACACTCACTCACACAGAGAGAGATACTCACACACACAATCCCTCACACAGAGAGAGATACTCACACACACTCACTCACACAGAGAGAGATACTCACACACACACTCACTCACACAGAGAGAGATACGCACACACACACACAATCACACAGAGAGAGATACTCACACTCACACACACACACAGAGATACTCACACACACACACTCTCACAGAGAGAGATACGCACATACACACTCACTCACACAGAGAGATACTCACACACAATTTCTCACACAGAGAGATACTCACACACACTCACTCACACAGAGAGAGATACACACACACTCACTCACACAGAGAGAGATACTCACACACACACTCACTCACACAGAGAGATACTCACACACACACACTCACACACAGAGAGAAACTCACACACACACTCACTCACACAGAGAGAGATACACACACACTCACTCACACAGAGAGAGATACTCACACACACACTCACTCACACAGAGAGAGATACTCACACACGCTCACTCACACAGAGAGATACTCACACACACACTCACTCACACAGAGAGAGATACTCACACACACTCACTCACACAGAGAGAGATACTCACACACATAATCCCTCACACAGAGAGAGATACTCACACACACTCACTCACACAGAGAGAGATACTCACACACACACTCACTCACACAGAGAGAGATACTCACACACACTCACTCACACAGAGAGAGATACTCACACACACACACAATCACACAGAGAGAGATACTCACACTCACACACTCACACAGAGAGAGATACTCACACACACACTCACTCACACAGAGAGAGATACTCACACACACTCAGTCACACAGAGAGAGATACTCACACACACACACAGAGATACTCACACAGACACACTCACACAGAGAGAGATACTCACACACACACGCACTCACACAGAGAGATACTCACACACAATTTCTCACACAGCGAGATACTCACACACACTCACTCACACAGAGAGAGATACACACACGCTCACTCACACAGAGAGAGATACTCACACACGCTCACTCACACAGAGAGATACTCACACACACACTCACTCACACAGAGAGATACTCACACACACACTCACACACACAGAGAGAGATACTCACACACACTCACACACACATTGAGAGATACTCACACACACACTCACACTCACTCACACAGAGAGATACTCACACACACTCTCACTCACACAGAGAGAGATACTCACACACAATCACTCACACAGAGATTGATACTCACACACAGTCACACACACTCACACAGAGAGATACTCACACACACACTCACTCACACAGAGAGAGATACTCACACACACACACTCAGTCACACAGAGAGATACTCACACACACACTCACTCACACAGAGAGAGATACTCACACACACTCACTCACACAGAGAGATACTCACACACACTCACTCACACAGAGAGAGATACACACACACTCACTCACTCACACAGAGAGAGATACTCACACACACACTCACTCACACAGAGAGAGATACTCACACACACACTCACACAGAGAGATACTCACACACACACTCAGTCACACAGAGAGAGATACTCACACACACACTCACTCACACAGAGAGAGATACTCACACACACACTCACTCACACAGAGAGAGATACTCACACACACTTACTCACACAGAGAGATACTCACACACACACTCACTCACACAGAGAGAGATACTCACACACACACACACTCACACAGAGAGAGATACTCACACACGCTCACTCACACAGAGAGATACTCACACACACACTCACTCACACAGAGAGAGATACTCACACACACACTCTCTCACACAGAGAGATACTCACACACACACTCACACACACAGAGAGAGATACTCACACACACTCTCACTCACACAGAGAGAGATACTCACACACACTCACACAGAGAGATACTCACACACACACTCACTCACACAGAGAGAGATACTCACACCCACACTCACTCACACAGAGAGATACTCGCACACACACTCACACACACAGAGAGAGATACTCACACACACACTCACTCACACAGATAGAGATACTCACACACACTCACTCACACAGAGAGAGATACTCACACACATAATCCCTCACACAGAGAGAGATACTCACAAACACACTCACACACACAGAGAGAGATACTCACACACACTCACACACACATAGAGAGATACTCACACACACACTCACTCACACAGAGAGAGATACTCACACACACTCTCACTCACACAGAGAGAGATACTCACACACAATCACTCACACAGAGATAGATACTCACACACAGTCACACACACTCACACAGAGAGATACTCACACACACACTCACTCACACAGAGAGAGATACTCACACACACACACTCAGTCACACAGAGAGATACTCACACACACACTCACTCACACAGAGAGAGATACTCACACACACTCACTCACAGAGAGATACTCACACACACACTCACTCACTCACAAAGAGAGTTACTCACACACACACTCACTCACACAGAGAGATACTCACACACACACACACACAGAGATACTCACACACACGCACTCACACATAGAGAGATACACACACTCACTCACACAGAGAGTGATACTCACACTCACTCACACAGAGAGAGATACTCACACACACACTCACTCACACAGAGAGAGATACTCACACACACTCACTCACTCACACAGAGACAGATACTCACACACACACACACACAGATACTCACACACACTCACTCACACAGAGAGAGATACTCACACACACCTTCACTCACACAGAGAGATACTCGCACACACACTCACACACACAGAGAGAGATACTCACACACACACTCACTCACACAGAGAGAGATACTCACACACACTCACTCACACAGAGAGAGATACTCACACACACTCACTCAGAGAGAGAGATACACTCACTCACACAGAGAGAGATACGCACACACACTCACTCACACAGAGAGAGATACTCACACACACTCACTCACACAGTGAGATACTCACACACACTCACTCACACAGAGAGAGATACTCACACACACTCACTCACACAGAGAGATACTCACACACACTCACTCACTCACACAGAGAGAGATACTCACACACACTCACTCACACAGAGAGAGATACTCGCACACACACTCACTCACACAGAGAGAGATACTCACACACACACTCACTCACACAGAGAGATACTCACACACACTCAGTCACACAGAGAGAGATACTCACACACACTCATTCACACAGAGAGATACTCACACACAACTACTCACACAGAGAGATACTCACACACACTCACTCACACAGAGAGAGATACACACACACTCACACAGAGAGAGATACTCACACACACACTCACTCACACAGAGAGATACTCACACACACTCTCTCACACAGAGAGAGATACTCACACACACTCAGTCACACAGAGAGATACTCACACACACACTCACTCACACAGAGAGAGATACTCACACAAGCTCACTCACACAGAGAGATACTCACACACACACTCACTCACACAGAGAGAGATACTCACACACACACTCACTCACGCAGAGAGATACTCACACACACACTCAAACACACAGAGAGAGATACTCACACACACTCACACACACAGAGAGAGATACTCACACACACACTCACTCACACAGAGAGAGATACTCACACACACTCTCACTCACACAGAGAGAGATACTCACACACACACTCACACAGAGAGATACTCACACACAGACTCACTCACAAAGAGAGAGATACTCACACACACTCTCACTCACACAGAGAGAGATACTCACACACACTCACACAGAGAGATAATCACACACACACTCACTCACACAGAGAGAGATACTCACACCCACACTCACTCACACAGAGAGATACTCGCACACACACTCACACACACAGAGAGAGATACTCACACACACACTCACTCACACAGATAGAGATACTCACACACACTCACTCACACAGAGAGAGATACTCACACACACAATCCCTCACACAGAGAGAGATACTCACACACACTCACTCACACAGAGAGAGATACTCACACACACACTCACTCACACAGAGAGAGATACGCACACACACACACAATCACACAGAGAGAGATACTCACACTCACACACACACACAGAGATACTCACACACACACACTCTCACAGAGAGAGATACGCACATACACACTCACTCACACAGAGAGATACTCACACACAATTTCTCACACAGAGAGATACTCACACACACTCACTCACACAGAGAGAGATACACACACACTCACTCACACAGAGAGAGATACTCACACACACACTCACTCACACAGAGAGATACTCACACACACACACTCACACACAGAGAGAAACTCACACACACACTCACTCACACAGAGAGAGATACACACACACTCACTCACACAGAGAGAGATACTCACACACACACTCACTCACACAGAGAGAGATACTCACACACGCTCACTCACACAGAGAGATACTCACACACACACTCACTCACACAGAGAGAGATACTCACACACACTCACTCACACAGAGAGAGATACTCACACACATAATCCCTCACACAGAGAGAGATACTCACACACACTCACTCACACAGAGAGAGATACTCACACACACAATCACTCACACAGAGAGAGATACTCACACACACTCACTCACACAGAGAGAGATACTCACACACACACACAATCACACAGAGAGAGATACTCACACTCACACACTCACACAGAGAGAGATACTCACACACACACTCACTCACACAGAGAGAGATACTCACACACACTCAGTCACACAGAGAGAGATACTCACACACACACACACACACAGAGATACTCACACAGACACACTCACACAGAGAGAGATACTCACACACACACGCACTCACACAGAGAGATACTCACACACAATTTCTCACACAGCGAGATACTCACACACACTCACTCAAACAGAGAGAGATACACACACGCTCACTCACACAGAGAGAGATACTCACACACGCTCACTCACACAGAGAGATACTCACACACACACTCACTCACACAGAGAGATACTCACACACACACTCACACACACAGAGAGAGATACTCACACACACTCACACACACATTGAGAGATACTCACACACACACTCACACTCACTCACACAGAGAGATACTCACACACACTCTCACTCACACAGAGAGAGATACTCACACACAATCACTCACACAGAGATTGATACTCACACACAGTCACACACACTCACACAGAGAGATACTCACACACACACTCACTCACACAGAGAGAGATACTCACACACACACACTCAGTCACACAGAGAGATACTCACACACACACTCACTCACACAGAGAGAGATACTCACACACACTCACTCACACAGAGAGATACTCACACACACTCACTCACACAGAGAGAGATACACACACACTCACTCACTCACACAGAGAGAGATACTCACACACACACTCACTCACACAGAGAGAGATACTCACACACACATTCACACAGAGAGATACTCACACACACACTCAGTCACACAGAGAGAGATACTCACACACACACTCACTCACACAGAGAGAGATACTCACACACACACTCACTCACACAGAGAGAGATACTCACACACACTTACTCACACAGAGAGATACTCACACACACACTCACTCACACAGAGAGAGATACTCACACACACACACACTCACACAGAGAGAGATACTCACACACGCTCACTCACACAGAGAGATACTCACACACACACTCACTCACACAGAGAGAGATACTCACACACACACTCTCTCACACAGAGAGATAGTCACACACACACTCACACACACAGAGAGAGATACTCACACACACTCTCACTCACACAGAGAGAGATACTCACACACACTCACACAGAGAGATACTCACACACACACTCACTCACACAGAGAGAGATACTCACACCCACACTCACTCACACAGAGAGATACTCGCACACACACTCACACACACAGAGAGAGGTACTCACACACACACTCACTCACACAGATAGAGATACTCACACACACTCACTCACACAGAGAGAGATACTCACACACATAATCCCTCACACAGAGAGAGATACTCACACACACTCACTCACACAGAGAGAGATACTCACACACACACTCACTCACACAGAGAGAGATACGCACACACACACACAATCACACAGAGAGAGATACTCACACTCACACACCCACACAGAGATACTCACACACACACACTCTCACAGAGAGAGATACTCATATACACACTCACTCACACAGAGAGATACTCACACACAATTTCTCACACAGAGAGATACTCACACACACTCACTCACACAGAGAGAGATACACACACAATCACTCACACAGAGAGAGATACTCACACACACACTCACTCACACAGAGAGATACTCACACACACACACTCACACACAGAGAGATACTCACACACACACTCACTCACACAGAGAGAGATACACACACACTCACTCACACAGAGAGAGATACTCACACACACACTCACTCACACAGAGAGAGATACTCACACACGCTCACTCACACAGAGAGATACTCACACACACACTCACTCACACAGAGAGAGATACTCACACACACTCACTCACACAGAGAGAGATACTCACACACACAATCCCTCACACAGAGAGATACTCACACACACTCACTCACACAGAGAGAGATACTCACACACACACTCACTCACACAGAGAGAGATACTCACACACACACACAATCACACAGAGAGAGATACTCACACTCACACACACACACAGAGATACTCACACACACACACTCACACAGAGAGAGATACTCACACACACACTCACTCACACAGAGAGATACTCACACACAATTTCTCACACAGAGAGATACTCACACACACTCACTCACACAGAGAGAGATACACACACGCTCACTCACACAGAGAGAGATACTCACACACGCTCACTCACACAGAGAGATACTCACACACACACTCACTCACACAGAGAGATACTCACACACATACTCACACACACAGAGAGAGATACTCACACACACTCACACACACATAGAGAGATACTCACACACACACTCACACTCACTCACACAGAGAGAGATACTCACACACACTCTCACTCACACAGAGAGAGATACTCACACACAATCACTCACACAGAGATAGATACTCACACACAGTCACACACACTCACACAGAGAGATACTCACACACACACTCACTCACACAGAGAGAGATACTCACACACACACACTCAGTCACACAGAGAGATACTCACACACACACTCACTCACACAGAGAGAGATACTCACACACACTCACTCACACAGAGAGATACTCACACACACTCACTCACACAGAGAGATACTCACACACACACTCACTCACACAGAGAGAGATACTCACACACACACTCACACAGAGAGATACTCACACACACACTCAGTCACACAGAGAGAGATACTCACACACACACTCACTCACACAGAGAGAGATACTCACACACACACTCACTCACACAGAGAGAGATACTCACACACACTTACTCACACAGAGAGATACTCACACACACACTCACTCACACAGAGAGAGATACTCACACACACACTCACACACAGAGAGATACTCACACACACTGACTCACAAAGAGAGATACTCATACACACACTCAGTCACACAGAGAGAGATACTCACACACACACTCACTCACACAGAGAGAGATACTCACACACACACTCACTCACACAGAGAGAGATACTCACACACACTTACTCACACAGAGAGATACTCACACACACACTCACTCACACAGAGACAGATACTCACACACACACACACTCACACGGAGAGAGATACTCACACACACACACACTCACACAGAGAGAGATACTCACACACGCTCACTCACACAGAGAGATACTCACACACACACTCACTCACACAGAGAGAGATACTCACACACACACTCTCTCACACAGAGAGATACTCACACACACACTCACACACACAGAGAGAGATACTCACACACACTCACACACAGATAGAGAGATACTCACACACACACTCACTCACACAGAGAGAGATACTCACACACACTCTCACTCACACAGAGAGAGATACTCACACACAATCACTCACACAGAGAGAGATATTCACACACACACTCACTCACACAGAGAGAGATAGTCACACACACACACTCAGTCACACAGAGAGATACTCACACACACACTCACTCACACAGAGAGAGATACTCACACACACTCACTCACACAGAGAGATACTCACACACACACTCACTCACACAGAGAGATACTCATACACACACACACACACACACACACACACACACACACAGATACTCACACACACGCACTCACACAGAGAGAGATACTCACACACACTCACTCACACAGAGAGAGATACTCACACTCACTCACACAGAGAGAGATACTCACACACACACAGAGAGAGATACTCACACACACTCAGTCACACAGAGAGATACTCACACACACACTCACTCACACAGAGAGAGATACTCACACACACACTCACTCACACAGAGAGATACTCACACACACACTCACTCACACAGAGAGATACTCATACACACACACACACACACACACACACACACACAGATACTCACACACACGCACTCACACAGAGAGAGATACTCACACACACTCACTCACACAGAGAGAGATACTCACACTCACTCACAGAGAGAGAGATACTCACACACACTCACTCACTCACATAGAGAGATACTCACTCACACAGAGACAGATACTCACACACACACACACACACACACACACAGAGATACTCACACACACTCACTCACACAGAGAGAGATACTCACACACACCTTCACTCACACAGAGAGATAATCGCACACACACTCACACACACACAGAGAGATACTCACACACACACTCACTCACACAGAGAGAGATACTCACACACACAATCCATCACACAGAGACAGATACTCACACACACAGACACACACACAGATACTCACACACACTCACTCACACAGGGAGAGATACTCACACACTCTCACTCACACAGAGAGAGATACTCACACACACCTTCACTCACACAGAGAGAGATACTCACACAGACACTCACTCACACAGAGAGTGATGCTCACACACACACTCACTCACACAGTGAGATACTCACACACACTCACTCACACAGAGAGAGATACTCACACACACACTCACTCACACAGAGAGAGATACTCACACACACTCACTCACTCACATAGAGAGATACTCACTCACAAAGAGAAAGATACTCACACACACACACACACACACACAGAGATACTCACACACACTCACTCACACAGAGAGAGATACTCACACACACCTTCACTCACACAGAGAGATACTCGCACACACACTCACACACACAGAGAGAGATACTCACACACACACTCACTCACACAGAGAGAGATACTCACACACACACTCACTCACACAGAGATACTCACACACACTCACTCACACAGAGAGAGATACTCACACACACCTTCACTCACACAGAGAGTGATACTCACACACACACTCACTCACACAGAGAGAGATACTCACACACACACTCACTCACACAGAGAGATACTCACACACACACTCACTCACACAGAGAGAGATACTCACACACACTCACTCACACAGAGAGAGAGATACTCACACACACACTCACTCACACAGAGAGACATACTCACAAACACACTCACTCACACAGAGACAGATACTCACACACACACACAGAGATACTCACACACACTCACTCACACAGAGAGAGATACTCACACACACACTCACACTCACAGAGAGAGATACTCACACACACTCACTCACACAGAGAGATACTCACACACACACTCACACACACAGAGAGAGATACTCACACACACACTCACTCACACAGAGAGAGATACTCACACACACTCACACAGAGAGAGATACTCACACACACTCACTCACACAGAGAGAGATACTCACACACACACTCACTCACACAGAGAGAGATACTCACACACACTCACACAGAGAGAGATACTCACACACACTCACTCACACAGAGAGAGATACTCACACACACACTCACTCACACAGAGAGAGATACTCACACACACTCACTCACACAGAGAGAGATACTCACACACACACACAATCACACAGAGAGAGATACTCACACTCACACACACACACAGAGATACTCACACACACACACTCACACAGAGAGAGATACTCACACACACACTCACTCACACAGAGAGATACTCACACACAATTTCTCACACAGAGAGATACTCACACACACTCACTCACACAGAGAGAGATACACACACGCTCACTCACACAGAGAGAGATACTCACACACGCTCACTCACACAGAGAGATACTCACACACACACTCACTCACACAGAGAGATACTCACACACACACTCACACACACAGAGAGAGATACTCACACACACTCACACACACATAGAGAGATACTCACACACACACTCACACTCACTCACACAGAGAGATACTCACACACACTCTCACACAGAGAGAGATACTCACACACAATCACTCACACAGAGATTGATACTCACACACAGTCACACACACTCACACAGAGAGATACTCACACACACACTCACTCACACAGAGAGAGATACTCACACACACACTCACTCACACAGAGAGATACTCACACACACACTCACTCACACAGAGAGAGATACTCACACACACTCACTCACACAGAGAGATACTCACACACACTCACTCACACAGAGAGAGATACACACACACTCACTCACTCACACAGAGAGAGATACTCACACACACACTCACTCACACAGAGAGAGATACTCACACACACACTCACACAGAGAGATACTCACACACACACTCAGTCACACAGAGAGAGATACTCACACACACACTCACTCACACAGAGAGAGATACTCACACACACACTCACTCACACAGAGAGAGATACTCACACACACTTACTCACACAGAGAGATACTCACACACACACTCACTCACACAGAGACAGATACTCACACACACACACACTCACACAGAGAGAGATACTCACACACACACACACTCACACAGAGAGAGATACTCACACACGCTCACTCACACAGAGAGATACTCACACACACACTCACTCACACAGAGAGAGATACTCACACACACACTCTCTCACACAGAGAGATACTCACACACACACTCACACACACAGAGAGAGATACTCACACACACTCTCACTCACACAGAGAGAGATACTCATACACACTCACACAGAGAGATACTCACACACACACTCACTCACACAGAGAGAGATACTCACACCCACACTCACTCACACAGAGAGATACTCGCACACACACTCACACACACAGAGAGAGATACTCACACACACACTCACTCACACAGATAGAGATACTCACACACACTCACTCACACAGAGAGAGATACTCACACACATAATCCCTCACACAGAGAGAGATACTCACACACACTCACTCACACAGAGAGAGATACTCACACACACACTCACTCACACAGAGAGAGATACGCACACACACACACAATCACACAGAGAGAGATACTCACACTCACACACCCACACAGAGATACTCACACACACACACTCTCACAGAGAGAGATACTCACATACACACTCACTCACACAGAGAGATACTCACACACAATTTCTCACACAGAGAGATACTCACACACACTCACTCACAAAGAGAGAAATACACACACACTCACTCACACAGAGATAGATACTCACACACACACTCACTCACACAGAGAGATACTCACACACACACATTCACACACAGAGAGATACTCACACACACACTCACTCACACAGAGAGAGATACTCACACACACACACACACACACAGAGAGAGATACTCACACACACACTCACTCACACAGAGAGAGATACTCACACACGCTCACTCACACAGAGAAAGATACTCACACACTCACTCACACAGAGAGAGATACTCACACACACTCACACACACAGAGAGATACTCACGCACACACACACTCACACACAGAGAGATACTCACACACACACACACTCACACAGAGAGATACTCACACACACACTCACTCACACAGAGAGAGATACTCACACACACTCACTCACACAGAGAGAGATACTCACACACATAATCCCTCACACAGAGAGAGATACTCACACACACTCACTCACACAGAGAGAGATACTCACACACACACTCACTCACACAGAGAGAGATACTCACACACACACACTCACACACAATCACACAGAGAGAGATACTCACACTCACACACACACACAGAGATACTCACACACACACACTCACACAGAGAGAGATACTCACACACACACTCACTCACACAGAGAGATACTCACACACAATTTCTCACACAGAGAGATACTCACACACACTCACTCACACAGAGAGAGATACACACACGCTCACTCACACAGAGAGAGATACTCACACACGCTCACTCACACAGAGAGATACTCACACACACACTCACTCACACAGAGAGATACTCACACACATACTCACACACACAGAGAGAGATACTCACACACACTCACACACACATAGAGAGATACTCACACACACACTCACACTCACTCACACAGAGAGAGATACTCACACACACTCTCACTCACACAGAGAGAGATACTCACACACAATCACTCACACAGAGATAGATACTCACACACAGTCACACACACTCACACAGAGAGATACTCACACACACACTCACTCACACAGAGAGAGATACTCACACACACACACTCAGTCACACAGAGAGATACTCACACACACACTCACTCACACAGAGAGAGATACTCACACACACTCACTCACACAGAGAGATACTCACACACACTCACTCACACAGAGAGATACTCACACACACCCTCACTCACACAGAGAGAGATACTCACACACACACTCACACAGAGAGATACTCACACACACACTCAGTCACACAGAGAGAGATACTCACACACACACTCACTCACACAGAGAGAGATACTCACACACACACTCACTCACACAGAGAGAGATACTCACACACACTTACTCACACAGAGAGATACTCACACACACACTCACTCACACAGAGAGAGATACTCACAAACACACTCACACACAGAGAGATACTCACACACACTGACTCACAAAGAGAGATACTCATACACACACTCAGTCACACAGAGAGAGATACTCACACACACACTCACTCACACAGAGAGAGATACTCACACACACTTACTCACACAGAGAGATACTCACACACACACTCACTCACACAGAGAGAGATACTCACACACAATCACACAGAGAGAGATACTCACACTCACACTCACATATTGAGATACTCACACACACACTCACTCACACAGAGACAGATACTCACACACACACACACTCACACAGAGAGAGATACTCACACACACACACACTCACACAGAGAGAGATACTCACACACGCTCACTCACACAGAGAGATACTCACACACACACTCACTCACACAGAGAGAGATACTCACACACACACTCTCTCACACAGAGAGATACTCACACACACACTCACACACACAGAGAGAGATACTCACACACACTCACACACAGATAGAGAGATACTCACACACACACTCACTCACACAGAGAGAGATACTCACACACACTCTCACTCACACAGAGAGAGATACTCACACACAATCACTCACACAGAGAGAGATATTCACACACACACTCACTCACACAGAGAGAGATACTCACACACACACACTCAGTCACACAGAGAGATACTCACACACACACTCACTCACACAGAGAGAGATACTCACACACACTCACTCACACAGAGAGATACTCACACACACACTCACTCACTCACAGAGAGAGTTACTCACACACACACTCACTCACACAGAGAGATACTCATACACACACACACACACACACACACACAGATACTCACACACACGCACTCACACAGAGAGAGATACTCACACACACTCACTCACACAGAGAGAGATACTCACACTCACTCACACAGAGAGAGATACTCACACAGACACTCACTCACAGAGAGAGAGATACTCACACACACTCACTCACTCACATAGAGAGATACTCACTCACACAGAGACAGATACTCACACACACACACACACACACACACACAGAGATACTCACACACACTCACTCACACAGAGAGAGATACTCACACACACCTTCACTCACACAGAGAGATACTCGCACACACACTCACACACACACAGAGAGATACTCACACACACACTCACTCACACAGAGAGAGATACTCACACACACAATCCATCACACAGAGACAGATACTCACACACACGCACACACACACAGATACTCACACACACTCACTCACACAGGGAGAGATACTCACACACACTCACTCACACAGAGAGAGATACTCACACACACCTTCACTCACACAGAGAGAGATACTCACACAGACACTCACTCACACAGAGAGTGATGCTCACACACACACTCACTCACACAGTGAGATACTCACACACACTCACTCACACAGAGAGAGATACTCACACACACACTCACTCACACAGAGAGAGATACTCACACACACTCACTCACTCACATAGAGAGATACTCACTCACACAGAGAAAGATACTCACACACACACACACACACACACAGAGATACTCACACACACTCACTCACACAGAGAGAGATACTCACACACACCTTCACTCACACAGAGAGATACTCGCACACACACTCACACACACAGAGAGAGATACTCACACACACACTCACTCACACAGAGAGAGATACTCACACACACACTCACACACACAGAGATACTCACACACACTCACTCACACAGAGAGAGATACTCACACACACCTTCACTCACACAGAGAGAGATACTCACACACACACTCACTCACACAGAGAGAGATACTCACACACACACTCACTCACACAGAGAGATACTCACACACACACTCACTCACACAGAGAGATACTCACACACACACTCACTCACACAGAGAGACATACTCACACACACACTCACTCACACAGAGACAGATACTCACACACACACACAGAGATACTCACACACTCTCACTCACACAGAGAGAGATACTCACACACACACTCACACTCACAGAGAGAGATACTCACACACACTCACTCACACAGAGAGATACTCACACACACACTCACACACACAGAGAGAGATACTCACACACACACTCACTCACACAGAGAGAGATACTCACACACACTCACACAGAGAGAGATACTCACACACACTCACTCACACAGAGAGAGATACTCACACACACTCACTCACACAGAGAGTGATACTCACACACACACACTCACTCACACAGTGTCATACTCACACACACTCACTCACACAGAGAGAGATACTCACACACACTCAGTCACGCAGAGAGAGATACTCACACACACACACTCACTCACACAGAGAGAGATACTCACACACAATCACACAGAGAGAGATTCTCACACTCACACACACGCAGAGAGATACTCACACACACACTCACTCACACAGAGAGAGATACTCACACACACTCACACACACAGAGATACTCACACACACACTCATTCACACAGAGAGATACTCACACACTCACTCACTCACACAGAGAGAGATACTCACACACACTCACTCACACAGAGAGATACTCACACAAACTCACTCACACAGAGAGAGATACACACACACTCACTCACACAGAGAGAGATACTCACACACACACTCACTCACACAGAGAGTGATACTCACACACACACTCACTCACACAGAGAGAGATACTCACACACACTCACACACACATAGAGAGATACTCACACACACACTCACTCACACAGAGAGAGATACTCACACACACTCACACAGAGAGAGATACTCACACACACTCTCACACAGAGAGATACTCACACACACACTCACTCACACAGAGAGAGATACTCACACACACACACACTCACACAGAGAGAGATACTCACACACACACACACTCACACAGAGAGAGATACTCACACACGCTCACTCACACAGAGAGATACTCACACACACACTCACTCACACAGAGAGAGATAATCACACACACACTCACTCACACAGAGAGATACTCACACACACACTCACACACACAGAGAGAGATACTCACACACACTCACACACACATAGAGAGATACTTACACACAATCACTCACACAGAGATAGATACTCACACACAGTCACACACACTCACACAGAGAGTTACTCACACACACACTCACTCACACAGAGAGAGATACTCACACACACACACTCAGTCACACAGAGAGATACTCACACACACACTCACTCACACAGAGAGAGATACTCACACACACCTTCACACACACAGAGAGATACTCGCACACACTCACTCACACAGAGAGAGATACTCACACACACACTCACTCACACAGAGAGAGATACTCACACACACTCACTCACACAGAGAGAGATACTCACACACACTCACTCAGCGAGAGAGATACACTCACTCACAAAGAGAGAGATACTCACACACACTCACTCACACAGAGAGAGATACTCACACACACCTTCACTCACACAGAGAGAGATACTCACACACACTCACTCACACAGAGAGATACGCACACACACTCACTCACACAGAGAGAGATACTCACACACACTCACTCACACAGAGAGAGATACTCACACACACTCACTCACACAGAGAGATACTCACACACACTCACTCACACAGAGAGAGATACTCACACACACTCACTCACACAGAGAGATACTCACACACAATCACACAGAGAGAGATAATCACACACATACTCACTCACACAGAGAGAGATACTCACACACACAATCACTCACACAGAGAGATACTCACACACACTCACTCACACAGAGAGAGATACTCACACACACACTCACTCACACAGAGAGAGATACTCACACACACACTCACTCACACAGAGAGATACTCACACACAACTACTCACACAGAGAGATACTCACACACACTCACTCACACAGAGAGAGATACACACACACTCATACAGAGATAGATTCTCACACACACACTCACTCACACAGAGAGAGATACTCACACACACTCACTCACGCAGAGACAGATACTCACACACACACTCACTCACTCAGAGAGATACGCACACACACACACTCACTCACACAGAGAGAGATACTCACACTCACACATACACACAGAGATACTCACACACACACACTCTCACAGAGAGAGATACTCACATACACACTCACTCACACAGAGAGATACTCACACACAATTTCTCACACAGAGAGATACTCACACACACTCACTCACACAGAGAGAGATACACACACACTCACTCACACAGAGAGAGATACTCACACACACACTCAATCACACAGAGAGATACTCACACACACACTCACTCACACAGAGAGAGATACTCACACACGCTCACTCACACAGAGAGATACACACACACTCACTCACACAGAGAGAGATACTCACACACACACTCACTCACACACAGAGATACTCACACACACACTCACTCACACAGATAGAGATACTCACACACACTCACTCACACAGAGAGATACTCACACACACACTCACTCACACAGAGAGAGATACTCACACACACTCACTCACACAGAGAGAGATACTCACACACATAATCCCTCACACAGAGAGAGATACTCACACACACTCACTCACACAGAGAGAGATACTCACACACACACTCACTCACACAGAGAGAGATACTAACACACACACACAATCACACAGAGAGAGATACTCACACTCACACACACACACAGAGATACTCACACACACACACTCACACAGAGAGAGATACTCACACACACACTCACTCACACAGAGAGATACTCACACACAATTTCTCACACAGAGAGATACTCACACACACTCACTCACACAGAGAGAGATACACACACGCTCACTCACACAGAGAGAGATACTCACACACGCTCACTCACACAGAGAGATACTCACACACACACTCACTCACACAGAGAGATACTCACACACACACTCACTCACACAGAGACAGATACTCACACACACTCTCACTCACACAGAGAGAGATACTCACACACAATCACTCACACAGAGATAGATACTCACACACAGTCACACACACTCACACAGAGATATACTCACACACACACTCACTCACACAGAGAGAGATACTCACACACACACACTCAGTCACACAGAGAGATACTCACACACACACTCACTCACACAGAGAGAGATACTCACACACACTCACTCACACAGAGAGATACTCACACACACTCACTCACACAGAGAGAGATACACCCACACTCACTCACTCACACAGAGAGAGATACTCACACACACACTCACTCACACAGAGAGAGATACTCACACACACACTCACACAGAGAGACACTCACACACACACTCAGTCACACAGAGAGAGATACTCACACACACACTCACTCACACAGAGAGAGATACTCACACACACACTCACTCACACAGAGAGAGATACTCACACACACTTACTCTCACAGAGAGATACTCACACACACACTCACTCACACAGAGACAGATACTCACACACACACACACTCACACAGAGAGAGATACTCACACACACACACACTCACACAGAGAGAGATACTCACACACGCTCACTCACACAGAGAGATACTCAGACACACACTCACTCACACAGAGAGAGATACTCACACACACACTCACTCACACAGAGAGATACTCACACACACACTCACACACACAGAGAGAGATACTCACACACACTCACACACACATAGAGAGATACTCACACACACACTCACTAACACAGAGAGAGATACTCACACACACGCTCACTCACACAGAGAGAGATACTCACACACAATCACTCACACAGAGAGAGATACTCACACACACACTCACTCACACAGAGAGAGATACTCACACACACACACTCAGTCACACAGAGAGATACTCACACACACACTCACTCACACAGAGAGAGATACTCACACACACTCACTCACACAGAGAGATACTCACACACACACTCACTCACTCACAGAGAGAGTTACTCACACACACACTCACTCACACAGAGAGATACTCATACACACACTCACTCACACACACAGATACTCACACACACGCACTCACACAGAGAGAGATACTCACACACACTCACTCACACAGAGAGAGATACTCACACTCACTCACACAGAGAGAGATACTCACACACACACTCACTCACAGAGAGAGAGATACTCACACACACTCACTCACTCACATAGAGAGATACTCACTCACACAGAGACAGATACTCACACACACACACACACACACACAGAGATACTCACACACACTCACTCACACAGAGAGAGATACTCACACACACCTTCACTCACACAGAGAGATACTCGCACACACACTCACACACACACAGAGAGATACTCACACACACACTCACTCACACAGAGAGAGATACTCACACACACAATCCATCACACAGAGACAGATACTCACACACACACACACACACACACACAGACACTCACACACACTCACTCACACAGGGAGAGATACTCACACACACTCACTCACACAGAGAGAGATACTCACACACACCTTCACTCACACAGAGAGAGATACTCGCACACACACTCACACACACAGAGAGAGATTCTAACACAGACACTCACTCACACAGAGATTGATGCTCACACACACACTCACTCACACAGTGAGATACTCACACACACTCACTCACACAGAGAGAGATACTCACACACACACTCACTCACACAGAGAGAGATACTCACACACACTCACTCACTCACATAGAGAGATACTCACTCACACAGAGACAGATACTCACACACACACACACACACACAGAGATACTCACACACACACACAGAGAGAGATACTCACACACACACTCACTCACACACAGAGATACTCACACACACACTCACTCACACAGATAGAGATACTCACACACACTCACTCACACAGAGAGATACTCACACACACACTCACTCACACAGAGAGAGATACTCACACACACTCACTCACACAGAGAGAGATACTCACACACATAATCCCTCACACAGAGAGAGATTCACACACACTCACTCACACAGAGAGAGATACTCACACACACACTCACTCACACAGAGAGAGATACTAACACACACACACAATCACACAGAGAGAGATACTCACACTCACACACACACACAGAGATACTCACACACACACACTCACACAGAGAGAGATACTCACACACACACTCACTCACACAGAGAGATACTCACACACAATTTCTCACACAGAGAGATACTCACACACACTCACTCACACAGAGAGAGATACACACACGCTCACTCACACAGAGAGAGATACTCACACACGCTCACTCACACAGAGAGATACTCACACACACACTCACTCACACAGAGAGATACTCACACACACACTCACTCACACAGAGAGAGATACTCACACACACTCTCACACACACAGAGAGAGATACTCACACACAATCACTCACACAGAGATAGATACTCACACACAGTCACACACACTCACACAGAGAGATACTCACACACACACTCACTCACACAGAGAGAGATACTCACACACACACACTCAGTCACACAGAGAGATACTCACACACACACTCACTCACACAGAGAGAGATACTCACACACACTCACTCACACAGAGAGATACTCACACACACTCACTCACACAGAGAGAGATACACCCACACTCACTCACTCACACAGAGAGAGATACTCACACACACACTCACTCACACAGAGAGAGATACTCACACACACACTCACACAGAGAGATACTCACACACACACTCAGTCACACAGAGAGAGATACTCACACACACACTCACTCACACAGAGAGAGATACTCACACACACACTCACTCACACAGAGAGAGATACTCACACACACTTACTCTCACAGAGAGATACTCACACACACACTCACTCACACAGAGACAGATACTCACACACACACACACTCACACAGAGAGAGATACTCACACACACACACACTCACACAGAGAGAGATACTCACACACGCTCACTCACACAGAGAGATACTCAGACACACACTCACTCACACAGAGAGAGATACTCACACACACACTCACTCACACAGAGAGATACTCACACACACACTCACACACACAGAGAGAGATACTCACACACACTCACACACACATAGAGAGATACTCACACACACACTCACTAACACAGAGAGAGATACTCACACACACTCTCACTCACACAGAGAGAGATACTCACACACAATCACTCACACAGAGAGAGATACTCACACACACACTCACTCACACAGAGAGAGATACTCACACACACACACTCAGTCACACAGAGAGATACTCACACACACACTCACTCACACAGAGAGAGATACTCACACACACTCACTCACACAGAGAGATACTCACACACACACTCACTCACTCACAGAGAGAGTTACTCACACACACACTCACTCACACAGAGAGATACTCATACACACACTCACTCACACACACAGATACTCACACACACGCACTCACACAGAGAGAGATACTCACACACACTCACTCACACAGAGAGAGATACTCACACTCACTCACACAGAGAGAGATACTCACACACACACTCACTCACAGAGAGAGAGATACTCACACACACTCACTCACTCACATAGAGAGATACTCACTCACACAGAGACAGATACTCACAAACACACACACACACACACAGAGATACTCACACACACTCACTCACACAGAGAGAGATACTCACACACACCTTCACTCACACAGAGAGATACTCGCACACACACTCACACACACACAGAGAGATACTCACACACACACTCACTCACACAGAGAGAGATACTCACACACACAATCCATCACACAGAGACAGATACTCACACACACACACACACACACACAGACACTCACACACACTCACTCACACAGGGAGAGATACTCACACACACTCACTCACACAGAGAGAGATACTCACACACACCTTCACTCACACAGAGAGAGATACTCGCACACACACTCACACACACAGAGAGAGATTCTAACACAGACACTCACTCACACAGAGATTGATGCTCACACACACACTCACTCACACAGTGAGATACTCACACACACTCACTCACACAGAGAGAGATACTCACACACACACTCACTCACACAGAGAGAGATACTCACACACACTCACTCACTCACATAGAGAGATACTCACTCACACAGAGACAGATACTCACACACACACACACACACACAGAGATACTCACACACACACACAGAGAGAGATACTCACACACACACTCACTCACACAGAGAGATACTCGCGCACACACTCACACACACAGAGAGAGATACTCACACACACACTCACTCACACAGAGAGAGATACTCACACACACACTCACACACACAGAGATACTCACACACACTCACTCACACAGAGAGAGATACTCACACACACCTTCACTCACACAGAGAGATACTCGCACACACACTCACACACACAGAGAGAGATACTCACACACACACTCACTCACACAGAGAGAGATATTCACACACACACTCACTCACACAGAGAGAGATACTCACACACACACACACTCACACAGAGAGAGATACTCACACACACACTCACTCACACAGAGAGATACTCACACACACACTCACTCACACAGAGAGAGATACTCACACACACTCACTCACACAGATAGAGAGATACTCACACACACACTCACTCACACAGAGAGAGATACTCACACACACTCACTCACACACAGAGAGAGATACTAACACACACACTCACTCACACAGAGAGAGATACTCACACACACACTCACTCACACAGAGACAGATACTCACACACACACACAGAGATACTCACACACACTCACTCACACACAGAGAGATACTCACACACACCTTCACTCACACAGAGAGAGATACTCACACACACACTCACACTCACAGAGAGAGATACTCACACACACTCACTCACACAGAGAGATACTCACACACACACTCACACACACAGAGAGAGGTACTCACACACACTCACTCACACAGAGAGAGATACTCACTCACACACTCACACAGAGAGATACTCACACACACACTCACTCACACAGAGAGAGATACTCCCACACACACTCACTCACACAGAGAGAGATACTCACACACACACTCACTCACACAGAGAGAGATACTCACACACACACTCACTCACACAGAGACAGATACTCACACACACACACACAGATACTCACACACACTCACTCACACAGAGAGAGATACTCACACACACCTTCACTCACACAGAGAGAGAAACTCACACACACACTCACACTCACAGAGAGAGATACTCACACACACTCACTCACACAGAGAGATACACACACACACACTCACACACACAGAGAGAGATACTCACACACACACTCACTCACACAGAGAGAGATACTCACACACACTCACACAGAGAGAGATACTCACACACACTCACACACAGAGAGAGATACTCACACACACTCACTCACACAGAGAGTGATACTCACACACACACACTCACTCACACAGTGTCATACTCACACACACTCACTCACACAGAGAGAGATACTCACACACACACACTCACTCACACAGAGAGAGATACTCACACACAATCACACAGAGAGAGATTCTAACACTCACACACACGCAGAGAGATACTCACACACACACTCACTCACACAGAGAGAGATACTCACACACACTCACACACACAGAGAGAGATACTCACACACACACACTCACACAGAGAGAGATACTCACACACACTTACTCACACAGAGAGATACTCACACACACACTCACTCACACAGAGAGAGATACTCACACACACACACACTCACACAGAGAGAGATACTCACACACACACACTCACACAGAGAGAGATACTCACACACGCTCACTCACACAGAGAGATACTCACACACACACTCACTCACACAGAGAGAGATACTCACACACACACTCACTCACACAGAGAGATACTCACACACACACTCACACACACAGAGAGAGATACTCACACACACTCACACACACATAGAGAGATAGTCACACACAATCACTCACACAGAGATAGATACTCACACACAGTCACACACACTCACACAGAGAGATACTCACACACACACTCACTCACACAGAGTGAGATACACACACACACACACTCAGTCACACAGAGAGATACTCACACACACACTCACTCACACAGAGAGAGATACTCACACACACCTTCACTCACACAGAGAGATACTCGCACACACTCACTCACACAGAGAGAGATACTCACACACACACTCACTCACACAGAGAGAGATACTCACACACACTCACTCACACAGAGAGAGATACTCACACACACTCACTCAGCGAGAGAGATACACTCACTCACAAAGAGAGAGATACTCACACACACTCACTCACACAGAGAGATACTCACACACACACTCACTCACACAGAGAGAGATACTCACACACACTCACTCACACAGAGAGATACTCACACACACTCACACAGAGAGATACGCACACACACTCACTCACACAGAGAGTGATACTGCCACGCACACTCACTCACACAGTGAGATACTCACACACACTCACTCACACAGAGAGAGATACTCACACACACTCACTCACACAGAGAGAGATACTCACACACAATCACACAGAGAGAGATACTCACACTCACACTCACTCACACAGAGAGATACTCACACACACACTCACTCACACAGAGAGAGATACTCACACACACTCACTCACACAGAGAGATACTCACACACACACTCACTCACACAGAGAGAGATACTCACACACACACTCACACAGAGAGATACTCACTCACACACTCACACACAGATAGAGAGATACTCACACACACACTCACTCAAACAGAGAGAGATACTCACACACACACTCACTCACACAGAGAGATACTCACACACAACTACTCACACAGAGAGATACTCACACACACTCACTCACACAGAGAGAGATACTCACACACACACTCACTCACACAGAGAGAGATACACACACACTCACACAGAGAGAGATACTCACACACACACTCACTCACACAGAGACAGATACTCACACACACTCACTCACACAGAGAGAGATACTCACACACACTCACTCACACAGAGAGATACGCACACACACACACAATCACACAGAGAGAGATACTCACACTCACACATACACACAGAGATACTCACACAAACACACTCTCACAGAGAGAGATACTCACATACACACTCACTCACACAGAGAGATACTCACACACACTCACTCACACAGAGAGATACTCACACACACACTCACTCACACAGAGAGATACTCACACACACACTCACTCACACAGAGAGAGATACTCACATACACACTCACTCACACAGAGAGATACTCACACACAATTTCTCACACAGAGAGATACTCACACACACTCACTCACACAGAGAGAGATACTCACACACACACACTCACACAGAGAGATACTCACACACACACTCACTCACACAGAGAGAGATACTCACACACACACTCAATCACAAAGAGAGATACTCACACACACACTCACACACACAGAGAGATACTCACACACAATCACACAGAGAGAGATACTCACACACACTCACACACACAGAGAGAGATACTCACACACACTCACTCACACAGAGAGAGATACTCACACACGCTCACTCACACAGAGAGATACACACACACTCACTCACACAGAGAGAGATACTCACACACACACTCACTCACACACAGAGATACTCACACACACACTCACTCACACAGATAGAGATACTCACACACACTCACTCACACAGAGAGATACTCACACACACACTAACTCACACAGAGAGAGATACTCACACACACTCACTCACACAGAGAGAGATACTCACACACATAATCCCTCACACAGAGAGAGATACTCACACACACTCACTCACACAGAGAGAGATACTCACACTCACACTCACTCACACAGAGAGAGATACTCACACACGCACACAATCACACAGAGAGAGATACTCACACTCACACACACACACAGAGATACTCACACACACACACTCACACAGAGAGAGATACTCACACACACACTCACTCACACAGAGAGATACTCACACACAATTTCTCACACAGAGAGATACTCACACACACTCACTCACACAGAGACAGATACACACACGCTCACTCACACAGAGAGAGATACTCACACACACACTCACTCACACAGAGAGATACTCACACACACTCACTCACACAGTGAGAGATACACCCACACTCACTCACTCACACAGAGAGAGATACTCACACACACACTCACTCACACAGAGAGAGATACTCACACACACACTCACACAGAGAGATACTCACACACACACTCAGTCACACAGAGAGAGATACTCACACACACACTCACTCACACAGAGAGAGATACTCACACACACACTCACTCACACAGAGAGAGATACTCACACACACTTACTCTCACAGAGAGATACTCACACACACACTCACTCACACAGAGACAGATACTCACACAAACACACACTCACACAGAGAGAGATACTCACACACACACACACTCACACAGAGAGAGATACTCACACACGCTCACTCACTCAGAGAGATACTCAGACACACACTCACTCACACAGAGAGAGATACTCACACACACACTCACTCACACAGAGAGATACTCACACACACACTCACACACACAGAGAGAGATACTCACACACACTCACTCACACAGAGAGATACTCACACACACTCACTCACACAGAGAGAGATACACCCACACTCACTCACTCACACAGAGAGAGATACTCACACACACACTCACTCACACAGCGAGAGATACTCACACACACACTCACACAGAGAGATACTCACACACACACTCAGTCACACAGAGAGAGATACTCACACACACACTCACTCACACAGAGAGAGATACTCACACACACACTCACTCACACAGAGAGAGATACTCACACACACTTACTCTCACAGAGAGATACTCACACACACACTCACTCACACAGAGACAGATACTCACACACACACACACTCACACAGAGAGAGATACTCACACACACACACACTCACACAGAGAGAGATACTCACACACGCTCACTCACACAGAGAGATACTCAGACACACACTCACTCACACAGAGAGAGATACTCACACACACACTCACTCACACAGAGAGATACTCACACACACACTCACACACACAGAGAGAGATACTCACACACACTCACACACACATAGAGAGATACTCACACACACACTCACTAACACAGAGAGAGATACTCACACACACTCTCACTCACACAGAGAGAGATACTCACACACAATCACTCACACAGAGAGAGATACTCACACACACACTCACTCACACAGAGAGAGATACTCACACACACACACTCAGTCACACAGAGAGATACTCACACACACACTCACTCACACAGAGAGAGATACTCACACACACTCACTCACACAGAGAGATACTCACACACACACTCACTCACTCACAGAGAGAGTTACTCACACACACACTCACTCACACAGAGAGATACTCATACACACACTCACTCACACACACAGATACTCACACACACGCACTCACACAGAGAGAGATACTCACACACACACTCACTCACAGAGAGAGAGATACTCACACACACTCACTCACTCACATAGAGAGATACTCACTCACACAGAGACAGATACTCACACACACACACACACACACACAGAGATACTCACACACACTCACTCACACAGAGAGAGATACTCACACACACCTTCACTCACACAGAGAGATACTCGCACACACACTCACACACACACAGAGAGATACTCACACACACACTCACTCACACAGAGAGAGATACTCACACACACAATCCATCACACAGAGACAGATACTCACACACACACACACACACACACAGACACTCACACACACTCACTCACACAGGGAGAGATACTCACACACACTCACTCACACAGAGAGAGATACTCACACACACCTTCACTCACACAGAGAGAGATACTCGCACACACACTCACACACACAGAGAGAGATTCTAACACAGACACTCACTCACACAGAGATTGATGCTCACACACACACTCACTCACACAGTGAGATACTCACACACACTCACTCACACAGAGAGAGATACTCACACACACACTCACTCACACAGAGAGAGATACTCACACACACTCACTCACTCACATAGAGAGATACTCACTCACACAGAGACAGATACTCACACACACACACACACACACAGAGATACTCACACACACACACAGAGAGAGATACTCACACACACACTCACTCACACAGAGAGATACTCGCGCACACACTCACACACACAGAGAGAGATACTCACACACACACTCACTCACACAGAGAGAGATACTCACACACACACTCACACACACAGAGATACTCACACACACTCACTCACACAGAGAGAGATACTCACACACACCTTCACTCACACAGAGAGATACTCGCACACACACTCACACACACAGAGAGAGATACTCACACACACACTCACTCACACAGAGAGAGATATTCACACACACACTCACTCACACAGAGAGAGATACTCACACACACACACACTCACACAGAGAGAGATACTCACACACACACTCACTCACACAGAGAGATACTCACACACACACTCACTCACACAGAGAGAGATACTCACACACACTCACTCACACAGAGAGAGAGATACTCACACACACACTCACTCACACAGAGAGAGATACTCACACACACTCACTCACACACAGAGAGAGATACTCACACACACACTCACTCACACAGAGAGAGATACTCACACACACACTCACTCACACAGAGACAGATACTCACACACACACACAGAGATACTCACACACACTCACTCACACACAGAGAGATACTCACACACACCTTCACTCACACAGAGAGAGATACTCACACACACACTCACACTCACAGAGAGAGATACTCACACACACTCACTCACACAGAGAGATACTCACACACACACTCACACACACAGAGAGAGGTACTCACACACACTCACTCACACAGAGAGAGATACTCACTCACACACTCACACAGAGAGATACTCACACACACACTCACTCACACAGAGAGAGATACTCACACACACACTCACTCACACAGAGAGAGATACTCACACACACACTCACTCACACAGAGAGAGATACTCACACACACACTCACTCACACAGAGACAGATACTCACACACACACACAGAGATACTCACACACACTCACTCACACAGAGAGAGATACTCACACACACCTTCACTCACACAGAGAGAGATACTCACACACACACTCACACTCACAGAGAGAGATACTCACACACACTCACTCACACAGAGAGATACACACACACACACTCACACACACAGAGAGAGATACTCACACACACACTCACTCACACAGAGAGAGATACTCACACACACTCACACAGAGAGAGATACTCACACACACTCACTCACACAGAGAGAGATACTCACACACACTCACTCACACAGAGAGTGATACTCACACACACACACTCACTCACACAGTGTCATACTCACACACACTCACTCACACAGAGAGAGATACTCACACACACACACTCACTCACACAGAGAGAGATACTCACACACAATCACACAGAGAGAGATTCTAACACTCACACACACGCAGAGAGATACTCACACACACACTCACTCACACAGAGAGAGATACTCACACACACTCACACACACAGAGAGAGATACTCACACACACACACTCACACAGAGAGAGATACTCACACACACTTACTCACACAGAGAGATACTCACACACACACTCACTCACACAGAGAGAGATACTCACACACACACACACTCACACAGAGAGAGATACTCACACACACACACACTCACACAGAGAGAGATACTCACACACGCTCACTCACACAGAGAGATACTCACACACACACTCACTCACACAGAGAGAGATACTCACACACACACTCACTCACACAGAGAGATACTCACACACACACTCACACACACAGAGAGAGATACTCACACACACTCACACACACATAGAGAGATAGTCACACACAATCACTCACACAGAGATAGATACTCACACACAGTCACACACACTCACACAGAGAGATACTCACACACACACTCACTCACACAGAGTGAGATACACACACACACACACTCAGTCACACAGAGAGATACTCACACACACACTCACTCACACAGAGAGAGATACTCACACACACCTTCACTCACACAGAGAGATACTCGCACACACTCACTCACACAGAGAGAGATACTCACACACACACTCACTCACACAGAGAGAGATACTCACACACACTCACTCACACAGAGAGAGATACTCACACACACTCACTCAGCGAGAGAGATACACTCACTCACAAAGAGAGAGATACTCACACACACTCACTCACACAGAGAGATACTCACACACACACTCACTCACACAGAGAGAGATACTCACACACACTCACTCACACAGAGAGATACTCACACACACTCACACAGAGAGATACGCACACACACTCACTCACACAGAGAGTGATACTGCCATGCACACTCACTCACACAGTGAGATAATCACACACACTCACTCACACAGAGAGAGATACTCACACACACTCACTCACACAGAGAGAGATACTCACACACAATCACACAGAGAGAGATACTCACACTCACACTCACTCACACAGAGAGATACTCACACACACACTCACTCACACAGAGAGAGATACTCACACACACTCACTCACACAGAGAGATACTCACACACACATTCACTCACACAGAGAGAGATACTCACACACACACTCACACAGAGAGATACTCACTCACACACTCACACACAGATAGAGAGATACTCACACACACACTCACTCAAACAGAGAGAGATACTCACACACACACTCACTCACACAGAGAGATACTCACACACAACTACTCACACAGAGAGATACTCACACACACTCACTCACACAGAGAGAGATACTCACACACACACTCACTCACACAGAGAGAGATACACACACACTCACACAGAGAGAGATACTCACACACACACTCACTCACACAGAGACAGATACTCACACACACTCACTCACACAGAGAGAGATACTCACACACACTCACTCACACAGAGAGATACGCACACACACACACAATCACACAGAGAGAGATACTCACACTCACACATACACACAGAGATACTCACACAAACACACTCTCACAGAGAGAGATAGTCACATACAAACTCACTCACACAGAGAGATACTCACACACAATTTCTCACACAGAGAGATACTCACACACACTCACTCACACAGAGAGAGATACACACACACTCACTCACACAGAGAGAGATACTCGCACACACACTCAATCACACAGAGAGATACTCACACACACTCACTCACACAGAGAGAGATACTCACACACGCTCACTCACACAGAGAGATACACACACACTCACTCACACAGAGAGAGATACTCACACACACACTCACTCACACACAGAGATACTCACACACACACTCACTCACACAGATAGAGATACTCACACACACTCACTCACACAGAGAGATACTCACACACACACTCACACACACAGAGAGAGATACTCACACACACACTCACTCACACAGAGAGAGATACTCACACACACACTCACTCACACAGAGAGATACTCACACACACTCACTCACACAGAGAGAGATACTCACACACACACTCACTCACACAGAGAGATACTCACACACACACTCACTCACACAGAGAGATACTCACACACAGACTCACTCACACAGAGAGAGATACTCACACACACTCACTCACACAGAGAGAGATACTCACACACATAATCCCTCACACAGAGAGAGATACTCACACACACTCACTCACACAGAGAGAGATACTCACACTCACACTCACTCACACAGAGAGAGATACTCACACACACACACAATCACACAGAGAGAGATACTCACACTCACACACACACACAGAGATACTCACACACACACACTCACACAGAGAGAGATACTCACACACACACTCACTCACACAGAGAGATACTCACACACAATTTCTCACACAGAGAGATACTCACACACACTCACTCACACAGAGAGAGATACACACACGCTCACTCACACAGAGAGAGATACTCACACACGCTCACTCACACAGAGAGATACTCACACACACACTCACTCACACAGAGAGATACTCACACACACATTCACACACACAGAGAGAGATACTCACACACACATAGAGAGATACTCACACACACACTCACTCACACAGAGAGAGATACTCACACACACTCTCACTCACACAGAGAGAGATACTCACACACAATCACTCACACAGAGATAGATACTCACACACAGTCACACACACTCACACAGAGAGATACTCACACACACACTCACTCACACAGAGAGAGATACTCACACACACACACTCAGTCACACAGAGAGATACTCACACACACTCACTCACACAGAGAGTGATACTCACACACACACACTCACTCACACAGTGTCATACTCACACACACTCACTCACACAGAGAGAGATACTCACGCACACTCACTCACACAGAGAGAGATACACACACACACACACTCACTCACACAGAGAGAGATACTCACACACAATCACACAGAGAGAGATTCTCACACTCACACACACGCAGAGAGATACTCACACACACACTCACTCACACAGAGAGAGATACTCACACACACTCACTCACACAGAGATACTCACACACACACTCACTCACACAGAGAGAGATACTCACACACACTCACACACACAGAGAGAGATACTCACACACACACTCACTCACACAGAGAGATACTCACACACACACTCACTCACACAGAGAGAGATACTCACACACACTCTCACACAGAGAGATACTCACACACACACTCACTCACACAGAGAGAGATACTCACACACACACACACTCACACAGAGAGAGATACTCACACACACACACACTCACACAGAGAGAGATACTCACACACGCTCACTCACACAGAGAGATACTCACACACACACTCACTCACACAGAGAGAGATACTCACACACACACTCACTCACACAGAGAGATACTCACACACACACACACTCACACAGAGAGAGATACTCACACACACACACACTCACACAGAGAGAGATACTCACACACGCTCACTCACACAGAGAGATACTCACACACACACTCACACACACAGAGAGAGATACTCACACACACTCACACACACATAGAGAGAAACTCACACACAATCACTCACACAGAGATAGATACTCACACACAGTCACACACACTCACACAGAGAGATACTCACACACACACTCACTCACACAGAGAGAGATACTCACACACACACACTCAGTCACACAGAGAGATACTCACACACACACTCACTCACACAGTGAGAGATACTCACACACACTCACTCACACAGAGAGAGATACTCACACACACTCACTCACACAGAGAGAGATACTCACACACACACTCAGTCACACAGAGAGAGATACTCACACACACTCACTCACACAGAGAGAGATACTCACACACACTCACTCACACAGAGAGAGATACTCACACACAATCACACAGAGAGAGATACTCACACACACTCACTCACACAGAGAGAGATACTCACACACAATCACACAGAGAGAGATACTCACACACACACACACTCACACATTGAGATACTCACACACACACTCACTCACACAGAGAGAGATACTCACACACACTCACTCACACAGAGAGAGATACTCACACACACACTCACTCACACAGAGAGAGATACTCACACACACACTCACTCACACAGAGAGATACTCACACACAACTACTCACACAGAGAGATACTCACACACACTCACTCACACAGAGAGAGAGATACACACACACTCACTCACACAGAGAGAGATACTCACACACACACTCACTCACACAGAGAGAGATACTCACACACACTCACTCACACAGAGAGATACTCACACACACACTCACTCACACAGAGAGAGATACTCACACACACACTCACTCACACAGAGAGATACGCACACACACACACAATCACACAGAGAGAGATACTCACACTCACACATACACACAGAGATACTCACACACACACACTCACACAGAGAGAGATACTCACACACACTCACTCACACAGAGAGATACTCACACACACTCACTCACACAGAGAGAGATACACACACACTCACTCACTCACACAGAGAGAGATACTCACACACACACTCACTCACACAGAGAGATATACTCACACACACACTCACACAGAGAGATACTCACACACACACTCAGTCACACAGAGAGATATACTCACACACACACTCACTCACACAGAGAGAGATACTCACACACACACTCACTCACACAGAGAGAGATACTCACACACACTTACTCACACAGAGAGATACTCACACACACACTCACTCACACAGAGACAGATACTCACACACACACACACTCACACAGAGAGAGATACTCACACACACACACACTCACACAGAGAGAGATACTCACACACGCTCACTCACACAGAGAGATACTCAGACACACACTCACTCACTCACACAGAGAGAGGTACTCACGCACACACTCACTCACACAGAGAGATACTCACACACACACTCACACACACATAGAGAGATACTCACACACACACTCACTAACACAGAGAGAGATACTCACACACACTCTCACTCACACAGAGAGAGATACTCACACACAATCACTCACACAGAGAGAGATACTCACACACACACTCACTCACACAGAGAGAGATACTCACACACACACACTCAGTCACACAGAGAGATACTCACACACACACTCACTCACACAGAGAGAGATACTCACACACACTCACTCACACAGAGAGATACTCACACACACACTCACTCACTCACAGAGAGAGTTACTCACACACACACTCACTCACACAGAGAGATACTCATACACACACACACACACACACACACAGATACTCACACACACGCACTCACACAGAGAGAGATACTCACACACACTCACTCACACAGAGAGAGATACTCACACTCACTCACACAGAGAGAGATACTCACACACACACTCACTCACAGAGAGAGAGATACTCACACACACTCACTCACTCACATAGAGAGATACTCACTCACACAGAGACAGATACTCACACACACACACACACACACACAGAGATACTCACACACACTCACTCACACAGAGAGAGATACTCACACACACCTTCACTCACACAGAGAGATACTCGCACACACACTCACACACACACACAGAGATACTCACACACACACTCATTCACACAGAGAGAGATACTCACACACACAATCCATCACACAGAGACAGATACTCACACACACACACACACACACACAGACACTCACACACACTCACTCACACAGGGAGAGATACTCACACACACTCACTCACACAGAGAGAGATACTCGCACACACACTCACACACACAGAGAGAGATTCTAACACAGACACTCACTCACACAGAGATTGATGCTCACAAACACACTCACTCACTCAGTGAGATACTCACACACACTCACTCACACAGAGAGAGATACTCACACACACACTCACTCACACAGAGAGAGATACTCACACACACTCACTCACTCACATAGAGAGATACTCACTCACACAGAGACAGATACTCACACACACACACAAACACACACAAAGATACTCACACACACTCACTCACACAGAGAGAGATACTCACACACACTCACTCACACAGAGAGATACTCGCACACACACACTCACTCACACAGAGAGATACTCGCACACACACTCACACACACAGAGAGAGATACTCACACACACAATCACTCACACAGAGAGAGATACTCACACACACACTCACTCACACAGAGAGAGATACTCACACACTCACTCACTCACACAGAGAGATACTCACACACACACTCACTCACACAGAGAGAGATACTCACACACACTCACTCACACAGAGAGAGAGATACTCACACACACACTCACTCACACAGAGAGAGATACTCACACACACACTCACTCACACAGAGACAGATACTCACACACACACACAGAGATACTCACACACACTCACTCACACAGAGAGAGATACTCACACACACCTTCACTCACACAGAGAGAGATACTCACACACACACTCACTCACACTGAGAGAGATACTCACGCACACACACACTCACACAGAGAGAGATACTCACACACGCTCACTCACACAGAGAGATACTCACACACACACTCACTCACACAGAGAGATACTCACACACACACTCACACACACAGAGAGAGATACTCACACACACTCACACACACATAGAGAGATACTCACACACACACTCACTCACACAGAGAGATACTCACACACACTCACACTGACAGAGAGAGATACTCACACACACTCACTCACACAGAGAGATACTCACACACACACTCACACACACAGAGAGAGATACTCACACACACACTCACTCACACAGAGAGAGATACTCACACACACTCACACAGAGAGAGATACTCACACACACTCACTCACACAGAGAGAGATACTCACACACACTCACTCACACAGAGAGTGATACTCACACACACACACTCACTCACACAGTGTCATACTCACACACACTCACTCACACAGAGAGAGATACTCACACACACTCACACACACATAGAGAGATACTCACACACACACTCACTCACACAGAGAGAGATACTCACACACACTCTCACTCAAACAGAGAGAGATACTCACACACAATCACTCACACAGAGATAGATACTCACACACAGTCACACACACTCACACAGAGAGATACTCACACACACACTCACTCACACAGAGAGAGATACTCACACACACACACTCAGTCACACAGAGAGATACTCACACACACACTCACTCACACAGAGAGAGATACTCACACACACACTCACTCACGCAGAGAGAGATACTCACACACACACTCACTCACACAGAGAGAGATACTCACACACACTCACTCACACAGAGAGATACTCACACACACACTCACTCACACAGAGAGATACTCACACACACTCACTCACACAGAGAGAGATACACACACACTCACTCACTCACACAGAGAGAGATACTCACACACACACTCACTCACACAGAGAGAGATACTCACACACACACTCACACAGAGAGATACTCACACACACACTCAGTCACACAGAGAGAGATACTCACACACACACTCACTCACACAGAGAGAGATACTCACACACACACTCACTCACACAGAGTGAGATACTCACACACACTTACTCACACAGAGAGATACTCACACACACACTCACTCACACAGAGACAGATACTCACACACACACACACTCACACAGAGAGAGATACTCACACACACACACACTCACACAGAGAGAGATACTCACACACGCTCACTCACACAGAGAGATACTCAGACACACACTCACTCACACAGAGAGAGATACTCACACACACACTCACTCACACAGAGAGATACTCACACACACACTCACACACACAGAGAGAGATACTCACACACACTCACACACACATAGAGAGATACTCACACACACACTCACTAACACAGAGAGAGATACTCACACACACTCTCACTCACACAGAGAGAGATACTCACACACAATCACTCACACAGAGAGAGATACTCACACACACACTCACTCACACAGAGAGAGATACTCACACACACACACTCAGTCACACAGAGAGATACTCACACACACACTCACTCACACAGAGAGAGATACTCACACACACTCACTCACACAGAGAGATACTCACACACACACTCACTCACTCACAGAGAGAGTTACTCACACACACACTCACTCACACAGAGAGATACTCATACACACACACACACACACACACACAGATACTCACACACACGCACTCACACAGAGAGAGATACTCACACACACTCACTCACACAGAGAGAGATACTCACACTCACTCACACAGAGAGAGATACTCACACACACACTCACTCACAGAGAGAGAGATACTCACACACACTCACTCACTCACATAGAGAGATACTCACTCACACAGAGACAGATACTCACACACACACACACACACACACACAGAGATAATCACCCACACTCACTCACACAGAGAGAGATACTCACACACACCTTCACTCACACAGAGAGATACTCGCACACACACTCACACACACACAGAGAGATACTCACACACACACTCACTCACACAGAGAGAGATACTCACACACACAATCCATCACACAGAGACAGATACTCACACACACACACACACACACAGACACTCACACACACTCACTCACACAGGGAGAGATACTCACACACACTCACTCACACAGAGAGAGATACTCACCCACACCTTCACTCACACAGAGAGAGATACTCGCACACACACTCACACACACAGAGAGAGATTCTAACACAGACACTCACTCACACAGAGATTGATGCTCACACACACACTCACTCACACAGTGAGATACTCACACACACTCACTCACACAGAGAGAGATACTCACACAAACTCACTCACTCACATAGAGAGATACTCACTCACACAGAGACAGATACTCACACACACACACACACACACACAGAGATACTCACACACACTCACTCACACAGAGAGAGATACTCACACACACCTTCACTCACACAGAGAGATACTCGCACACACACTCACACCCACAGAGAGAGATACTCACACACACACTCACTCACACAGAGAGAGATACTCACACACACACACTCACTCACACAGAGAGATACTCACACACACACTCACACACACAGAGAGAGATACTCACACACACTCACACACACATAGAGAGATACTCACACACACACTCACTCACACAGAGAGATACTCACACACACTCACACTCACAGAGAGAGATACTCACACACACTCACTCACACAGAGAGATACTCACACACACACTCACACACACAGAGAGAGATACTCACACACACACTCACTCACACAGAGAGAGATACTCACACACACTCACACAGAGAGAGATACTCACACACACTCACTCACACAGAGAGAGATACTCACACACACTCACTCACACAGAGAGTGATACTCACACACACACACTCACTCACACAGTGTCATACTCACACACACTCACTCACACAGAGAGAGATACTCACACACACTCACACACACATAGAGAGATACTCACACACACACTCACTCACACAGAGATACTCACACACACTCTCACTCAAACAGAGAGAGATACTCACACACAATCACTCACACAGAGATAGATACTCACACACAGTCACACACACTCACACAGAGAGATACTCACACACACACTCACTCACACAGAGAGAGATACACACACACACACACTCAGTCACACAGAGAGATACTCACACACACACTCACTCACACAGAGAGAGATACTCACACACACACTCACTCACACAGAAAGAGATACTCACACACACACTCACTCACACAGAGAGAGATACTCACACACACTCACTCACACAGAGAGATACTCACACACACACTCACTCACACAGAGAGATACTCACACACACTCACTCACACAGAGAGAGATACACACACACTCACTCACTCACACAGAGAGAGATACTCACACACTCACTCACTCACACAGAGAGAGATACTCACACACACACTCACTCACACAGAGTGAGATACTCACACACACTTACTCACACAGAGAGATACTCACACACACACTCACTCACACAGAGACAGATACTCACACACACACACACTCACACAGAGAGAGATACTCACACACACACACACTCACACAGAGAGAGATACTCACACACGCTCACTCACACAGAGAGATACTCAGACACACACTCACTCACACAGAGAGAGATACTCACACACACACTCACTCACACAGAGAGATACTCACACACACACTCACACACACAGAGAGAGATACTCACACACACTCACACACACATAGAGAGATACTCAAACACACTCACTAACACAGAGAGAGATACTCACACACACTCTCACTCACACAGAGAGAGATACTCACACACGCTCACTCACACAGAGAGATACTCAGACACACACTCACTCACACAGAGAGAGATACTCACACACACACTCACTCACACAGAGAGATACTCACACACACACTCACACACACAGAGAGAGATACTCACACACACTCACACACACATAGAGAGATACTCAAACACACTCACTAACACAGAGAGAGATACTCACACACACTCTCACTCACACAGAGAGAGATACTCACACACAATCACTCACACAGAGAGAGATACTCACACACTCACTCACTCACACAGAGAGAGATACTCACACACACACACTCAGTCACACAGAGAGATACTCACACACACACTCACTCACACAGAGAGAGATACTCACACACACACTCACTCACACAGAGAGAGATACTCACACACACTCACACAGAGAGAGATACTCACACACACTCACTCACACAGAGAGAGATACTCACACACACTCACTCACACAGAGAGTGATACTCACACACACACACTCACTCACACAGTGTCATACTCACACACACTCACTCACACAGAGAGAGATACTCACACACACTCACACACACATAGAGAGATACTCACACACACACTCACTCACACAGAGAGAGATACTCACACACACTCTCACTCAAACAGAGAGAGATACTCACACACAATCACTCACACAGAGATAGATACTCACACACAGTCACACACACTCACACAGAGAGATACTCACACACACACTCACTCACACAGAGAGAGATACTCACACACACACACTCAGTCACACAGAGAGATACTCACACACACACTCACTCACACAGAGAGAGATACTCACACACACACTCACTCACACAGAAAGAGATACTCACACACACACTCACTCACACAGAGAGAGATACTCACACACACTCACTCACACAGAGAGATACTCACACACACACTCACTCACACAGAGAGATACTCACACACACTCACTCACACAGAGAGAGATACACACACACTCACTCACTCACACAGAGAGAGATACTCACACACACACTCACTCACACAGAGAGAGATACTCACACACACACTCACTCACACAGAGTGAGATACTCACACACACTTACTCACACAGAGAGATACTCACACACACACTCACTCACACAGAGACAGATACTCACACACACACACACTCACACAGAGAGAGATACTCACACACACACACACTCACACAGAGAGAGATACTCACACACGCTCACTCACACAGAGAGATACTCAGACACACACTCACTCACACAGAGAGAGATACTCACACACACACTCACTCACACAGAGAGATACTCACACACACACTCACACACACAGAGAGAGATACTCACACACACTCACACACACATAGAGAGATACTCAAACACACTCACTAACACAGAGAGAGATACTCACACACACTCTCACTCACACAGAGAGAGATACTCACACACAATCACTCACACAGAGAGAGATACTCACACACACACTCACTCACACAGAGAGAGATACTCACACACACACACTCAGTCACACAGAGAGATACTCACACACACACTCACTCACACAGAGAGAGATACTCACACACACTCACTCACACAGAGAGATACTCACACACACACTCACTCACTCACAGAGAGAGTTACTCACACACACACTCACTCACACAGAGAGATACTCATACACACACACACACACACACACACAGATACTCACACACACGCACTCACACAGAGAGAGATACTCACACACACTCACTCACACAGAGAGAGATACTCACACTCACTCACACAGAGAGAGATACTCACACACACACTCACTCACAGAGAGAGAGATACTCACACACACTCACTCACTCACATAGAGAGATACTCACTCACACAGAGACAGATACTCACACACACACACACACACACACACACAGAGATACTCACACACACTCACTCACACAGAGAGAGATACTCACACACACCTTCACTCACACAGAGAGATACTCGCACACACACTCACACACACACAGAGAGATACTCACACACACACTCACTCACACAGAGAGAGATACTCACACACACAATCCATCACACAGAGACAGATACTCACACACACACACACACACACAGACACTCACACACACACACTCACACAGGGAGAGATACTCACACACACTCACTCACACAGAGAGAGATACTCACACACACCTTCACTCACACAGAGAGAGATACTCGCACACACACTCACACACACAGAGAGAGATTCTAACACAGACACTCACTCACACAGAGATTGATGCTCACACACACACTCACTCACACAGTGAGATACTCACACACACTCACTCACACAGAGAGAGATACTCACACAAACTCACTCACTCACATAGAGAGATACTCACTCACACAGAGACAGATACTCACACACACACACACACACACACAGAGATACTCACACACACTCACTCACACAGAGAGAGATACTCACACACACCTTCACTCACACAGAGAGATACTCGCACACACACTCACACCCACAGAGAGAGATACTCACACACACACTCACTCACACAGAGAGAGATACTCACACACACACTCACACACACAGAGATACTCACACACACTCACTCACAGAGAGAGAGATACTCACACACACCTTCACTCACACAGAGAGATACTCGCACACACACTCACACACACAGAGAGAGATACTCACACACACACTCACTCACACAGAGAGAGATACTCACACACACACTCACTCACACAGAGAGAGATACTCACACACTCACTCACTCACACAGAGAGATACTCACACACACACTCACTCACACAGAGAGAGATACTCACACACACACTCACTCACAGAGAGAGATACTCACACACACACTCACTCACACAGAGAGAGAGATACTCACACACACACTCACTCACAGAGAGAGAGAGATACTCACACACACACTCACTCACACAGAGAGATACTCACACACACACTCACTCACACACAGAGAGAGATACTCACACACACACTCACTCACACAGAGAGAGAGATACTCACACACACACTCACTCACACAGAGAGAGATACTCACACACACACTCACTCACACAGAGACAGATACTCACACACACACACAGAGATACTCACACACACTCACTCACACAGAGAGAGATACTCACACACACCTTCACTCACACAGAGAGAGATACTCACACACACACTCACACTCACAGAGAGAGATACTCACACACACTCACTCACACAGAGAGATACTCACACACACACTCACACACACAGAGAGAGATACTCACACACACACTCACTCACACAGAGAGAGATACTCACACACACTCACACAGAGAGAGATACTCACACACACTCACTCACACAGAGAGAGATACTCACACACACTCACTCACACAGAGAGTCATACTCACACACACACACTCACTCACACAGTGTCATACTCACACACACTCACTCACACAGAGAGAGATACTCACACACACTCACTCACACAGAGAGAGATACTCACACACACACACTCACTCACACAGAGAGAGATACTCACACACACACACTCACTCACACAGAGAGAGATACTCACACACAATCACACAGAGAGAGATTCTCACACTCACACACACGCAGAGAGATACTCACACACACACTCACTCACACAGAGAGAGATACTCACACACACACACTCACACAGAGATACTCACACACACACTCACTCACACAGAGAGAGATACTCACACACACACTCACTCACACAGAGAGAGATACTCACACACACTTACTCACACAGAGAGATACTCACACACACACTCACTCACACAGAGACAGATACTCACACACACACACACTCACACAGAGAGAGATACTCACACACACACACACTCACACAGAGAGAGATACTCACACACGCTCACTCACACTGAGAGATACTCAGACACACACTCACTCACTCACACAGAGAGATACTCACACACACACTCACACACACAGAGAGAGATACTCACACACACTCACACACACATAGAGAGATACTCACACACACACTCACTAACACAGAGAGAGATACTCACACACACTCTCACTCACACAGAGAGAGATACTCACACACAATCACTCACACAGAGAGAGATACTCACACACACACTCACTCACACAGAGAGAGATACTCACACACACACACTCAGTCACACAGAGAGATACTCACACACACACTCACTCACACAGAGAGAGATACTCACACACACTCACTCACACAGAGAGATACTCACACACACACTCACTCACTCACAGAGAGAGTTACTCACACACACACTCACTCACACAGAGAGATACTCATACACACACACACACACACACACACACAGATACTCACACACACGCACTCACACAGAGAGAGATACTCACACACACTCACTCACACAGAGAGAGATACTCACACTCACTCACACAGAGAGAGATACTCACACACACACTCACTCACAGAGAGAGAGATACTCACACACACTCACTCACTCACTTAGAGAGATACTCACTCACACAGAGACAGATACTCACACACACACACACACACAGATACTCACACACACTCACTCACACAGAGAGAGATACTCACACACACCTTCACTCACACAGAGAGATACTCGCACACACACTCACACACACACAGAGAGATACTCACACACACACTCACTCACACAGAGAGAGATACTCACACACACAATCCATCACACAGAGACAGATACTCACACACACACACACACACACAGAGAGAGATACTCACACACACTCACACAGAGAGAGATACTCACACACACTCACTCACACAGAGAGAGATACTCACACACACTCACTCACACAGAGAGTGATACTCACACACACACACTCACTCACACAGTGTCATACTCACACACACTCACTCACACAGAGAGAGATACTCACACACACTCACACACACATAGAGAGATACTCACACACACACTCACTCACACAGAGAGAGATACTCACACACACTCTCACTCAAACAGAGAGAGATACTCACACACAATCACTCACACAGAGATAGATGCTCACACACAGTCACACACACTCACACAGAGAGATACTCACACACACACTCACTCACACAGAGAGAGATACTCACACACACACACTCAGTCACACAGAGAGATACTCACACACACACTCACTCACACAGAGAGAGATACTCACACACACTCACTCACACAGAGAGATACTCACACACACTCACTCACACAGAGAGAGATACACACACACTCACTCACTCACACAGAGAGAGATACTCACACACACACTCACTCACACAGAGAGAGATACTCACACACACACTCACACAGAGAGATACTCACACACACACTCAGTCACACAGAGAGAGATACTCACACACACACTCACTCACACAGAGAGAGATACTCACACACACACTCACTCACACAGAGTGAGATACTCACACACACTTACTCACACAGAGAGATACTCACACACACACTCACTCACACAGAGACAGATACTCACACACACACACACTCACACAGAGAGAGATACTCACACACACACACACTCACACAGAGAGAGATACTCACACACGCTCACTCACACAGAGAGATACTCAGACACACACTCACTCACACAGAGAGAGATACTCACACACACACTCACTCACACAGAGAGATACTCACACACACACTCACACACACAGAGAGAGATACTCACACACACTCACACAGACATAGAGAGATACTCACGCACACACTCACTAACACAGAGAGAGATACTCACACACACTCTCACTCACACAGAGAGAGATACTCACACACAATCACTCACACAGAGAGAGATACTCACACACACACTCACTCACACAGAGAGAGATACTCACACACACACACTCAGTCACACAGAGAGATACTCACACACACACTCACTCACACAGAGAGAGATACTCACACACACTCACTCACACAGAGAGATACTCACACACACACTCACTCACTCACAGAGAGAGTTACTCACACGCACACTCACTCACACAGAGAGATACTCATACACACACACACACACACACACACAGATACTCACACACACGCACTCACACAGAGAGAGATACTCACACACACTCACTCACACAGAAAGAGATACTCACACTCACTCACACAGAGAGAGATACTCACACACACTCACTCACAGAGAGAGAGATACTCACACACACTCACTCACTGACATAGAGATATACTCACTCACACAGAGACAGATACTCACACACACACACACACACACACACACACACAGAGATACTCACACACACTCACTCACACAGAGAGAGATACTCACACACACCTTCACTCACACAGAGAGATACTCGCACACACACTCACACACACACAGAGAGATACTCACACACACACTCACTCACACAGAGAGAGATACTCACACACACAATCCATCACACAGAGACAGATACTCACACAAACACACACACACACAGACACTCACACACACTCACTCACACAGGGAGAGATACTCACACACACTCACTCACACAGAGAGAGATACTCACACACACCTTCACTCACACAGAGAGAGATACTCGCACACACACTCACACACACAGAGAGAGATTCTAACACAGACACTCACTCACACAGAGATTGATGCTCACACACACACTCACTCACACAGTGAGATACTCACACACACTCACTCACACAGAGAGAGATACTCACACAAACTCACTCACTCACATAGAGAGATACTCACTCACACAGAGACAGATACTCACACACACACACACACACACACAGAGATACTCACACACACTCACTCACACAGAGAGAGATACTCACACACACCTTCACTCACACAGAGAGATACTCGCACACACACTCACACCCACAGAGAGAGATACTCACACACACACTCACTCACACAGAGAGAGATACTCACACACACACTCACACACACAGAGATACTCACACACACTCACTCACACAGAGAGAGATACTCACACACACCTTCACTCACACAGAGAGATACTCGCACACACACTCACACACACAGAGAGAGATACTCACACACACACTCACTCACACAGAGAGAGATACTCACACACACACTCACTCACACAGAGAGAGATACTCACACACTCACTCACTCACACAGAGAGATACTCACACACACACTCACTCACACAGAGAGAGATACTCACACACACACTCACTCACACAGAGAGATACTCACACACACACTCACTCACACAGAGAGAGAGATACTCACACACACACTCACTCACACAGAGAGAGAGATACTCACACACACACTCACTCACACAGAGAGATACTCACACACACACTCACTCACACACAGAGAGAGATACTCACACACACACTCACTCACACAGAGAGAGAGATACTCACACACACACTCACTCACACAGAGAGAGATACTCACACACACACTCACTCACACAGAGACAGATACTCACACACACACACAGAGATACTCACACACACTCACTCACACAGAGAGAGATACTCACACACACCTTCACTCACACAGAGAGAGATACTCACACACACACTCACACTCACAGAGAGAGATACTCACACACACTCACTCACACAGAGAGATACTCACACACACACTCACACACACAGAGAGAGATACTCACACACACACTCACTCACACAGAGAGAGATACTCACACACACTCACACAGAGAGAGATACTCACACACACTCACTCACACAGAGAGAGATACTCACACACACTCACTCACACAGAGAGTGATACTCACACACACACACTCACTCACACAGTGTCATACTCACACACACTCACTCACACAGAGAGAGATACTCACACACACTCACTCACACAGAGAGAGATACTCACACACACACACTCACTCACACAGAGAGAGATACTCACACACACACACTCACTCACACAGAGAGAGATACTCACACACAATCACACAGAGAGAGATTCTCACACTCACACACACGCAGAGAGATACTCACACACACACTCACTCACACAGAGAGAGATACTCACACACACTCACTCACACAGAGATACTCACACACACACTCACTCACACAGAGAGAGATACTCACACACACTCACACACACAGAGAGAGATACTCACACACACACTCACTCACACAGAGAGATACTCACACACACACTCACTCACACAGAGAGAGATACTCACACACACTCTCACACAGAGAGATACTCACACACACACTCACTCACAGAGAGAGAGATACTCACACACACACACACTCACACAGAGAGAGATACTCACACACACACACACTCACACAGAGAGAGATACTCACACACGCTCACTCACACAGAGAGATACTCACACACACACTCACTCACACAGAGAGAGATACTCACACACACACTCACTCACACAGAGAGATACTCACACACACACTCACACACACAGAGAGAGATACTCTCACACACTCACACACACATAGAGAGATACTCACACACAATCACTCACACAGAGATAGATACTCACACACAGTCACACACACTCACACAGAGAGATACTCACACACACACTCACTCACACAGAGAGAGATACTCACACACACACACTCAGTCACACAGAGAGATACTCACACACACACTCACTCACACAGAGAGAGATACTCACACACACCTTCACTCACACAGAGAGATACTCGCACACACACTCACACACACAGAGAGAGATACTCACACACACACTCACTCACACAGAGAGAGATACTCACACACACTCACTCACACAGAGAGAGATACTCACACACACTCACTCAGAGAGAGAGATACACTCACTCACACAGAGAGAGATACGCACACACACTCACTCACACAGAGAGTGATACTGCCACGCACACTCACTCACACAGTGAGATACTCGCACACACTCACTCACACAGAGAGAGATACTCACACACACTCACTCACACAGAGAGAGAAACTCACACACAATCACACAGAGAGAGATACTCACACTCACACATTGAGATACTCACACACACACTCACTCACACAGAGAGAGATACTCACACTCACACTCACACATTGAGATATTCACACACACACTCACTCACACAGAGAGAGATACTCACACACACTCACTCACACAGAGAGAGATACTCACACACACACTCACTCACACAGAGAGAGATACTCACACACACACTCACTCACACAGAGAGATACTCACACACAACTACTCACACAGAGAGATACTCACACACACTCACTCACACAGAGAGAGATACACACTCACTCACACAGAGAGAGATACTCACACACACACTCACTCACACAGAGAGATACTCACACACACACTCACTCACACGGAGAGAGATACTCACACACACTCACTCACACAGAGAGAGAGATACTCACACACACACTCACTCACACAGAGAGAGATACTCACACACACACTCACTCACACAGAGACAGATACTCACACACACTCACTCACACAGAGAGAGATACTCACACACACCTTCACTCACACAGAGAGAGATACTCACACACACACTCACACTCACAGAGAGAGATACTCACACACACTCACTCACACAGAGAGATACTCACACACACACTCACACACACAGAGAGAGATACTCACACACACACTCACTCACACAGAGAGAGATACTCACACACACTCACACAGAGAGAGATACTCACACACACTCACTCACACAGAGAGAGATACTCACACACACTCAGTCACACAGAGAGTGATACTCACACACACACACTCACTCACACAGTGTCATACTCACACAAACTCACTCACACAGAGAGAGATACTCAGACACACTCACTCACACAGAGAGAGATTCTCACAATCACACACACGCAGAGAGATACTCACACACACACTCACTCACACAGAGAGAGATACTCACACACACTCACTCACACAGAGATACTCACACACACACTCACTCACACAGAGAGAGATACTCACACACACTCACACACACAGAGAGAGATACTCACACACACACTCACTCACACAGAGAGATACTCACACACACACTCACTCACACAGAGAGAGATACTCACACACACTCACTCACACAGAGAGATACTCACACACACTCACTCACACAGAGAGAGATACACACACACTCACTCACACAGAGAGAGATGCTCACACACACACTCACTCACACAGAGAGAGATACTCACACACACTCACTCACACAGAGAGATACTCACACACACTCTCACACAGAGAGATACTCACACACACAATCACACTCACACAGAGAGAGATAATCACACACACTCACTCACACAGAGAGAGATACACACACACTCACTCACACAGAGAGAGATACTCACACACACTCACTCACACAGAGAGATACTCACACACACTCACTCACACAGAGAGAGATACTCACACACACACACACTCACACAGAGAGAGATACTCACACACACACACACTCACACAGAGAGAGATACTCACTCACGCTCACTCACACAGAGAGAGATACTCTCACACACACTCACTCACACAGAGAGATACTCACACACACACTCACACACACAGAGAGAGATACTCACACACACTCACACACACATAGAGAGATACTCACACACAATCACTCACACAGAGATAGATACTCACACACAGTCACACACACTCACACAGAGAGATACTCACACACACACTCACTCACACAGAGAGAGATACTCACACACACTCACTCACACAGAGAGATACTCACACACACACTCACTCACACAGAGAGAGATACTCACACACACCTTCACTCACACAGAGAGATACTCGCACACACACTCACACACACAGAGAGAGATACTCACACACACACTCACTCACACAGAGAGAGATACTCACACACACTCACTCAGAGAGAGAGATACACTCACTCACACAGAGAGAGATACGCACACACACTCACTCACACAGAGAGTGATACTGCCACGCACACTCACTCACACAGTGAGATACTCACACACACTCACTCACACAGAGAGAGATACTCACACACACTCACTCACACAGAGAGAGATACTCACACACAATCACACAGAGAGAGATACTCACACTCACACTCACATATTGAGATACTCACACACACACTCACTCACACAGAGAGAGATACTCACACACACACTCACTCACACAGAGAGAGATAATCACACACACACTCACTCACACAGAGAGAGATACTCACACACACACTCACTCACACAGAGAGAGATACTCACACACAATCACACAGAGAGAGATACTCACACACACACTCACACTCACATATTGAGATACTCACACACACACTCACTCACACAGAGAGAGATACTCACACACACACTCACTCACACAGAGAGAGATACTCACACACACACTCACTCACACAGAGAGAGATACTCACACACACACTCACTCACACAGAGAGATACTCACACACAACTACTCACACAGAGAGATACTCACACACAATCACTCACACAGAGAGAGATACACACACACTCACACAGAGAGAGATACTCACACACACACTCACTCACACAGAGAGATACGCACACACACACACAATCACACAGAGAGAGATACTCACACTCACACACACACACAGAGATACTCACACACGCACACTCTCACAGAGAGAGATACTCACATACACACTCACTCACACAGAGAGATACTCACACACAATTTCTCACACAGAGAGATACTCACACACACTCACTCACACAGAGAGAGATACACACACACTCACTCACACAGAGAGAGATACTCACACACACACTCAATCACACAGAGAGATACTCACACACACACTCACTCACACAGAGAGATAGTCACACACGCTCACTCACACAGAGAGATACTCACACACACACTCACTCACACAGAGAGAGATACTCACACACACACTCACTCACACACAGAGATACTCACACACACACTCACTCACACAGATAGAGATACTCACACACACTCACTCACACAGAGAGATACTCACACACACTCACTCACACAGAGAGAGATACTCACACACACTCACTCACACAGAGAGAGATACTCACACACATAATCCCTCACACAGAGAGAGATACTCACACACACTCACTCACACAGAGAGAGATACTCACACACACACTCACTCACACAGAGAGAGATACTCACACAGACACTCACACACACAGAGATACTCACACACACTCACTCACACAGAGAGAGATACTCACACACACCTTCACTCACACAGAGAGATACTCACACACACACTCACACACACAGAGAGAGATACTCACACACACACTCACTCACACAGAGAGAGATACTCACACACACACTCACTCACACAGAGAGAGATACTCACACACACACTCACTCACACAGAGAGATACTCACACACACACTCACTCACACAGAGAGAGATACTCACACACACTCACTCACACAGAGAGAGAGATACTCACACACACACTCACTCACACAGAGAGAGATACTCACACACACACTCACTCACACAGAGACAGATACTCACACACACACACAGAGATACTCTCACACACTCACACACAGCGAGAGATACTCACACACACCTTCACTCACACAGAGAGAGATACTCACACACACACTCACACTCACAGAGAGAGATACTCACACACACTCACTCACACAGAGAGATACTCACACACACACTCACACACACAGAGAGAGATACTCACACACACACTCACTCACACAGAGAGAGATACTCACACACACTCACACAGAGAGTGATACTCACACACACTCACTCACACAGAGAGAGATACTCACACACACTCACTCACACAGAGAGTGATACTCACACACACACACTCACTCAAACAGTGTCATACTCACACACACTCACTCACACAGAGAGAGATACTCACACACACTCACTCACACAGAGAGAGATACTCACACACACACACTCACTCACACAGAGAGAGATACTCACACACAATCACACACAGAGAGATTCTCACACTCACACACACGCAGAGAGATACTCACACACACACTCACTCACACAGAGAGAGATACTCACACACACTCACTCACACAGAGATACTCACACACACACTCACTCACACAGAGAGAGATACTCACACACACACACACACACACACAGAGAGATACTCACACACACACTCACTCACACAGAGAGATACTCACACACACACTCACTCACACAGAGAGAGATACTCACACACACTCACTCACACAGAGAGATACTCACACACACTCACTCACACAGAGAGAGATACACACACACTCACTCACACAGAGAGAGATACTCACACACACACTCACTCACACAGAGAGAGATACTCACACACACTCTCACACAGAGAGATACTCACACACACACTCACTCACACAGAGAGAGATACTCACACACAGACACACTCACACAGAGAGAGATACACTCACACACACTCACTCACACAGAGAGAGATACACACACACTCACTCACACAGAGAGAGATACTCACACACACTCACTCACACAGAGAGATACTCACACACACTCACTCACACAGAGAGAGATACTCACACACACACACACTCACACAGAGAGAGATACTCACACACACACACACTCACACAGAGAGAGATACTCACACACGCACACTCACACAGAGAGAGATACTCACACACACACTCACTCACACAGAGAGATACTCACACACACACTCACACACACAGAGAGAGATACTCACACACACTCACACACACATAGAGAGATACTCACACACAATCACTCACACAGAGATAGATACTCACACACAGTCACACACACTCACACAGAGAGATACTCACACACACACTCACTCACACAGAGAGAGATACTCACACACACACACACTCACACAGAGAGAGATACTCACACACACACACACTCACACAGAGAGAGATACTCACACACGCTCACTCACACAGAGAGAGATACTCACACACACACTCACTCACACAGAGAGATACTCACACACACACTCACACACACAGAGAGAGATACTCACACACACTCACACACACATAGAGAGATACTCACACACAATCACTCACACAGAGATAGATACTCACACACAGTCACACACACTCACACAGAGAGATACTCACACACACACTCACTCACACAGAGAGAGATACTCACACACACTCACTCACACAGAGAGATACTCACACACACCTTCACTCACACAAAGAGATAGTCGCACACACACTCACACACACAGAGAGAGATACTCACACACACACTCACTCACACAGAGAGAGATACTCACACACACACTCACTCACACAGAGAGAGATACTCACACACACTCACTCACACAGAGAGAGATACTCACACACACACTCACTCACACAGAGAGAGATACTCACACACACTCACTCACACAGAGAGAGATACTCACACACACTCACTCAGAGAGAGAGATACACTCACTCACACAGAGAGAGATACTGCCACGCACACTCACTCACACAGTGAGATACTCACACACACTCACTCACACAGAGAGAGATACTCACACACACTCACTCACACAGAGAGTGATACTGCCACGCACCCTCACTCACACAGTGAGATACTCACACACACTCACTCACACAGAGAGAGATACTCACACACACTCACTCACACAGAGAGTGATACTGCCACGCACACTCAATCACACAGTGAGATACTCACACACACTCACTCACACAGAGAGAGATACTCACACACACTCACTCACACAGAGAGAGATACTCACACACACACTCACTCACACAGAGAGAGATACTCACACACAATCACACAGAGAGAGATACTCACACTCACACTCACATATTGAGATACTCACACACACACTCACTCACACAGAGAGAGATACTCACACACACACTCACTCACACAGAGAGATACTCACACACACTCATTCACACAGAGAGAGATACTCGCACACACACTCACTCACACAGAGAGAGATACTCACACACACACTCACTCACACAGAGAGAGATACTCACACACACACTCACTCACACAGAGAGATACTCACACACAACTACTCACACAGAGAGATACTCACACACACTCACTCACACAGAGAGAGATACTCACACACACACTCACTCACACAGAGAGAGATACTCACACACACACTCACTCACACAGAGAGAGATACTCACACACACACTCACTCACACAGAGAGAGATACTCACACACACACTCACTCACACAGAGAGATACTCACACACAACTACTCACACAGAGAGATACTCACACACACTCACTCACACAGAGAGAGATACACACACACTCACACAGAGAGAGATACTCACACACACACTCACTCACACAGAGAGATACGCACACACACACACAATCACACAGAGAGAGATACTCACACTCACACACACACACAGAGATACTCACACACACACACTCTCACAGAGAGAGATACTCACATACACACTCACTCACACAGAGAGATACTCACACACAATTTCTCACACAGAGAGTTACTCACACACACTCACTCACACAGAGAGAGATACACACACACTCACTCACACAGAGAGAGATACTCACACACACACTCACTCACACAGATAGAGATACTCACACACGCTCACTCACACAGAGAGATACTCACACACACACTCACTCACACAGAGAGAGATACTCACACACACACTCACTCACACACAGAGATACTCACACACACACTCACTCTCACAGATAGAGATACTCACACACACTCACTCACACAGAGAGATACTCACACACACACTCACTCACACAGAGAGAGATACTCACACACACTCACTCACACAGAGAGAGATACTCACACACATAATCCCTCACACAGAGAGAGATACTCACACACACTCACTCACACAGAGAGAGATACTCACATACACACTCACTCACACAGAGAGAGATACTCACACACACACTCACACACACAGAGATACTCACACACACTCACTCACACAGAGAGAGATACTCACACACACCTTCACTCACACAGAGAGATACTCACACACACACTCACACACAGAGAGAGAGATACTCACACACACACTCACTCACACAGAGAGAGATACTCACACACACACTCACTCACACAGAGAGAGATACTCACACACACACTCACTCACACAGAGAGATACTCACAAACACACTCACTCACACAGAGAGAGATACTCACACACACTCACTCACACAGAGAGAGAGATACTCACACACACACTCACTCACACAGAGAGAGATACTCACACAAACACTCACTCACACAGAGACAGATACTCACACACACACACAGAGATACTCTCACACAGTCACTCACACAGAGAGAGATACTCACACACACCTTCACTCACACAGAGAGAGATACTCACACACACACTCACACTCACAGAGAGAGATACTCACACACACTCACTCACACAGAGAGATACTCACACACACACTCACACACACAGAGAGAGATCCTCACACACACACTCACTCACACAGAGAGAGATACTCACACACACTCACACAGGGAGAGATACTCACACACACTCACTCACACAGAGAGAGATACTCACACACACTCACTCACACAGAGAGTCATACTCACACACACACACTCACTCACACAGTGTCATACTCACACACACTCACTCACACAGAGAGAGATACTCACACACACTCACTCACACAGAGAGAGATACTCACACACACACACTCACTCACACAGAGAGAGATACTCACACACAATCACACAGAGAGAGATTCTCACACTCACACACACGCAGAGAGATACTCACACACACACTCACTCATACAGAGAGAGATACTCACACACACTCACTCACACAGAGATACTCACACACACACTCACTCACACAGAGAGAGATACTCACACACACACACACAGAGAGAGATACTCACACACACACTCACTCACACAGAGAGATACTCACACACACACTCACTCACACAGAGAGAGATACTCACACACACTCACTCACACAGAGAGATACTCACACACACTCACTCACACAGAGAGAGATACACACACACTCACTCACACAGAGAGAGATACTCACACACACACTCACTCACACAGAGAGAGATACTCACACACACTCTCACACAGAGAGATACTCACAGACACACTCACTCACACAGAGAGAGATACTCACACACAGACACACTCACACAGAGAGAGATACTCACACACACACACTCTCACACAGAGAGAGATACTCACACACGCTCAGTCACACAGAGAGATACTCACACACACACTCACTCACACAGAGAGAGATACTCACACACACACTCACTCACACAGAGAGATACTCACACACACACTCACACACACAGAGAGAGATACTCACACACACTCACACACACATAGAGAGATACTCATACACAATCACTCACACAGAGATAGATACTCACACACAGTCACACACACTCACACAGAGAGATACTCACACACACACTCACTCACACAGAGAGAGATACTCACACACACACACTCAGTCACACAGAGAGATACTCACACACACACTCACTCACACAGAGAGAGATACTCACACACACCTTCACTCACACAGAGAGATACTCGCACACACTCACACACACAGAGAGAGATACTCACACACACACTCACTCACACAGAGAGAGATACTCACACACACTCACTCACACAGAGAGAGATACTCACACACACACTCACTCACACAGAGAGAGATACTCACACACACACTCACTCACTCAGAGAGAGAGATACACTCACTCACACAGAGAGAGATACGCACACACACTCACTCACACAGAGAGATACTCACACACACTCACACAGAGACAGATACTCACACTCACACTCACTCACACAGAGAGAGATACTCACACACACACTCACTCACACAGAGAGAGATACTCACACTCACTCACACAGAGAGAGATACGCACACACACTCACTCACACAGAGAGAGATACTCACACACACACTCACTCACAGAGAGAGAGATACTCACACACACTCACTCACTCACATAGAGAGATACTCACACACACACTCACTCACACAGAGACAGATCCTCACACGCACACACACACACACACAGAGATACTCACACACACTCACTCACACAGGGAGATACTCACACACACACTCACTCACACAGAGAGAGATACTCACACACACACTCACTCACACAGAGAGATACTCACACACACACTCACTCACACAGAGAGATACTCACACACACACTCACTCACACAGAGAGAGATACTCACACACACACTCACTCACACAGAGAGATATTCACACACGCACTCACTCACACAGAGAGATACTCACACACACTCACTCACACAGAGAGAGATACTCACACACACTCACTCACACACAGAGATACTCACACACACACTCACAGAGAGAGATACTCACACACACACTCACTCACACAGAGAGAGATACTCACACACACACTCACTCACATAGAGAGATACTCACACACACACTCACTCACACAGAGAGAGATACTCACACACACACTCACTCACACACAGAGAGATACTCACACGCACTCACTCACACAGAGAGATACTCACACACACTCACTCACACAGAGAGAGATACTCACACACACTCACTCACACAGAGAGAGATACTCACACACACACACACTCACACAGAGAGAGATACTCACACACACACACACTCACACAGAGAGAGATACTCACACACGCTCACTCACACAGAGAGTGATACTCACACACACACTCACTCACACAGAGAGATACTCACACACACACTCACACACACAGAGAGAGATTCTCACACACACTCACACACACATAGAGAGATACTCACACACAATCACTCAGACAGAGATAGATACTCACACACAGTCACACACACTCACACAGAGAGATACTCACACACACACTCACTCACACAGAGAGAGATACTCACACACACACACTCAGTCACACAGAGAGATACTCACACACACACTCACTCACACAGAGAGAGATACTCACACACACCTTCACTCACACAGAGAGAGATACTCGCACACACACTCACACACACAGAGAGAGATACTCACACACACACTAACTCACACAGAGAGAGATACTCACACACACTCACTCACACAGAGAGAGATACTCACAGACACTCACTCAGAGAGAGAGATACACTCACTCACACAGAGAGAGATACTCACACACACACTCACTCACACAGAGAGATACTCACACACAACTACTCACACAGAGAGATACTTACACACACTCACTCACACAGAGAGAGATACACACACACTCACACAGAGAGAGATACTCACACACACACTCACTCACACAGAGAGATACGCACACACACACACAATCACACAGAGAGAGATACTCACACACACACTCACTCACACAGAGAGAGATACTCACACACACACTCACTCACACAGAGATAGATACTCACACACACTCACACACAGACACACAGAGATACTCACACACACACACTCTCACAGAGAGAGATACTCACATACACACTCACTCACACAGAGAGAGATACTCAAACACACTCACTCACACAGAGAGAGATACTCACACACACTCACTCACACAGAGAGATACTCACACACACACTCACTCACACAGAGAGAGATACTCAAACACACTCACTCACACAGAGAGAGATACTCACACACATAATCCCTCACACAGAGAGAGATACTCACACACACTCACTCACACAGAGAGAGATACTCACACACACACTCACTCACACAGAGAGAGATACTCACACACACACACAATCACACAGAGAGAGATACTCACACTCACACACACACACAGAGATACTCACACACACACACTCACACAGAGAGAGATACTCACACAAACACTCACTCACACAGAGAGATACTCACACACAATTTCTCACACAGAGAGATACTCACACACACTCACTCACACAGAGAGAGATACACACACGCTCACTCACACAGAGAGAGATACTCACACACGCTCACTCACACAGAGAGATACTCACACACACACTCAATCACACAGAGAGATACTCACACACACACTCACTCACACAGATAGAGATACTCACACACGCTCACTCACACAGAGAGATACTCACACACACACTCACTCACACAGAGAGAGATACTCACACACACACTCACTCACACACAGAGATACTCACACACACACTCACTCTCACAGATAGAGATACTCACACACACTCACTCACACAGAGAGATACTCACACACACACTCACTCACACAGAGAGAGATACTCACACACACTCACTCACACAGAGAGAGATACTCACACACATAATCCCTCACACAGAGAGAGATACTCACACACACTCACTCACACAGAGAGAGATACTCACATACACACTCACTCACACAGAGAGAGATACTCACACACACACTCACACACACAGAGATACTCACACACACTCACTCACACAGAGAGAGATACTCACACACACCTTCACTCACACAGAGAGATACTCACACACACACTCACACACACAGAGAGAGATACTCACACACACACTCACTCACACAGAGAGAGATACTCACACACACACTCACTCACACAGAGAGAGATACTCACACACACACTCACTCACACAGAGAGATACTCACAAACACACTCACTCACACAGAGAGAGATACTCACACACACTCACTCACACAGAGAGAGAGATACTCACACACACACTCACTCACACAGAGAGAGATACTCACACACACACTCACTCACACAGAGACAGATACTCACACACACACACAGAGATACTCTCACACACTCACTCACACAGAGAGAGATACTCACACACACCTTCACTCACACAGAGAGAGATACTCACACACACACTCACACTCACAGAGAGAGATACTCACACACACTCACTCACACAGAGAGATACTCACACACACACTCACTCACACAGAGAGAGATACTCACACACACACTCACTCACACAGAGAGAGATACTCACACACACTCACACAGGGAGAGATACTCACACACACTCACTCACACAGAGAGAGATACTCACACACACTCACTCACACAGAGAGTCATACTCACACACACACACTCACTCACACAGTGTCATACTCACACACACTCACTCACACAGAGAGAGATACTCACACACACTCACTCACACAGAGAGAGATACTCACACACACACACTCACTCACACAGAGAGAGATACTCACACACAATCACACAGAGAGAGATTCTCACACTCACACACACGCAGAGAGATACTCACACACACACTCACTCATACAGAGAGAGATACTCACACACACTCACTCACACAGAGATACTCACACACACACTCACTCACACAGAGAGAGATACTCACACACACACACACACACAGAGAGAGATACTCACACACACACTCACTCACACAGAGAGATACTCACACACACACTCACTCACACAGAGAGAGATACTCACACACACTCACTCACACAGAGAGATACTCACACACACTCACTCACACAGAGAGAGATACACACACACTCACTCACACAGAGAGAGATACTCACACACACACTCACTCACACAGAGAGAGATACTCACACACACTCTCACACAGAGAGATACTCACAGACACACTCACTCACACAGAGAGAGATACTCACACACAGACACACTCACACAGAGAGAGATACTCACACACACACAGTCTCACACAGAGAGAGATACTCACACACGCTCACTCACACAGAGAGATACTCACACACACACTCACTCACACAGAGAGAGATACTCACACACACACTCACTCACACAGAGAGATACTCACACACACACTCACACACACAGAGAGAGATACTCACACACACTCACACACACATAGAGAGATACTCATACACAATCACTCACACAGAGATAGATACTCACACACAGTCACACACACTCACACAGAGAGATACTCACACACACACTCACTCACACAGAGAGAGATACTCACACACACACACTCAGTCACACAGAGAGATACTCACACACACACTCACTCACACAGAGAGAGATACTCACACACACCTTCACTCACACAGAGAGATACTCGCACACACTCACACACACAGAGAGAGATACTCACACACACACTCACTCACACAGAGAGAGATACTCACACACACTCACTCACACAGAGAGAGATACTCACACACACACTCACTCACACAGAGAGAGATACTCACACACACACTCACTCACTCAGAGAGAGAGATACACTCACTCAAACAGAGAGAGATACGCACACACACTCACTCACACAGAGAGATACTCACACACACTCACACAGAGACAGATACTCACACTCACACTCACTCACACAGAGAGAGATACTCACACACACACTCACTCACACAGAGAGAGATACTCACACTCACTCACACAGAGAGAGATACGCACACACACTCACTCACACAGAGAGAGATACTCACACACACACTCACTCACAGAGAGAGAGATACTCACACACACTCACTCACTCACATAGAGAGATACTCACACACACACTCACTCACACAGAGACAGATACTCACACGCACACACACACACACACAGAGATACTCACACACACTCACTCACACAGGGAGATACTCACACACACACTCACTCACACAGAGAGAGATACTCACACACACACTCACTCACACAGAGAGATACTCACACACACACTCACTCACACAGAGAGATACTCACACACACACTCACTCACACAGAGAGAGATACTCACACACACACTCACTCACACAGAGAGATATTCACACACGCACTCACTCACACAGAGAGATACTCACACACACTCACTCACACAGAGAGAGATACTCACACACACTCACTCACACACAGAGATACTCACACACACACTCACAGAGAGAGATACTCACACACACACTCACTCACACAGAGAGAGATACTCACACACACACTCACTCACATAGAGAGATACTCACACACACACTCACTCACACAGAGAGAGATACTCACACACACACTCACTCACACACAGAGAGATACTCACACGCACTCACTCACACAGAGAGATACTCACACACACTCACTCACACAGAGAGAGATACTCACACACACTCACTCACACAGAGAGAGATACTCACACACACACACACTCACACAGAGAGAGATACTCACACACACACACACTCACACAGAGAGAGATACTCACACACGCTCACTCACACAGAGAGTGATACTCACACACACACTCACTCACACAGAGAGATACTCACACACACACTCACACACACAGAGAGAGATTCTCACACACACTCACACACACATAGAGAGATACTCACACACAATCACTCAGACAGAGATAGATACTCACACACAGTCACACACACTCACACAGAGAGATACTCACACACACACTCACTCACACAGAGAGAGATACTCACACACACACACTCAGTCACACAGAGAGATACTCACACACACACTCACTCACACAGAGAGAGATACTCACACACACCTTCACTCACACAGAGAGAGATACTCGCACACACACTCACACACACAGAGAGAGATACTCACACACACACTAACTCACACAGAGAGAGATACTCACACACACTCACTCACACAGAGAGAGATACTCACACACACTCACTCAGAGAGAGAGATACACTCACTCACACAGAGAGAGATACTCACACACACACTCACTCACACAGAGAGATACTCACACACAACTACTCACACAGAGAGATACTCACACACACTCACTCACACAGAGAGAGATACACACACACTCACACAGAGAGAGATACTCACACACACACTCACTCACACAGAGAGATACGCACACACACACACAATCACACAGAGAGAGATACTCACACACACACTCACTCACACAGAGAGAGATACTCACACACACACTCACTCACACAGAGATAGATACTCACACACACTCACACACACACACACAGAGATACTCACACACACACACTCTCACAGAGAGAGATACTCACATACACACTCACTCACACAGAGAGAGATACTCAAACACACTCACTCACACAGAGAGAGATACTCACACACACTCACTCACACAGAGAGATACTCACACACACACTCACTCACACAGAGAGAGATACTCAAACACACTCACTCACACAGAGAGAGATACTCACACACATAATCCCTCACACAGAGAGAGATACTCACACACACTCACTCACACAGAGAGAGATACTCACACACACACTCACTCACACAGAGAGAGATACTCACACACACACACAATCACACAGAGAGAGATACTCACACTCACACACACACACAGAGATACTCACACACACACACTCACACAGAGAGAGATACTCACACAAACACTCACTCACACAGAGAGATACTCACACACAATTTCTCACACAGAGAGATACTCACACACACTCACTCACACAGAGAGAGATACACACACGCTCACTCACACAGAGAGAGATACTCACACACGCTCACTCACACAGAGAGATACTCACACACACACTCACTCACACAGAGAGATACTCACACATACACTCAGACACACAGAGAGAGATACTCACACACACTCACACACACATCGAGAGATACTCACACACACACTCACTCACACAGAGATACTCACACACACTCTCACTCACACAGAGAGAGATACTCACACACAATCACTCACACAGAGATAGATACTCACACACAGTCACACACACTCACACAGAGAGATACTCACACACACACTCACTCACACAGAGAGATACTCACACACACTCACTCACACAGAGAGAGATACACACACACTCACTCACACAGAGAGAGATACTCACACACACACTCACTCACACAGAGAGAGATACTCACACACACACTCACACAGAGAGATACTCACACACACACTCAGTCACACAGAGAGAGATACTCACACACACACTCACTCACACAGAGAGAGATACTCACACACACACTCACTCACACAGAGAGAGATACTCACACACACACTCACTCACACAGAGAGATACTCACACACACACTCACTCACACAGAAACAGATACTCACGCACACACACACTCACACAGAGAGAGATACTCACACACACACACACTCACACAGAGAGAGATACTCACACACGCTCACTCACACAGAGAGATACTCACACACACACTCACTCACACAGAGAGATATACTCACACACACACTCACTCACACAGAGAGATACTCACACACACACTCACACACACAGAGAGAGATACTCACACACACTCACACACACATAGAGAGATATTCACACACACACTCACTCACACAGAGAGAGATACTCACACACACTCTCACTCACACAGAGAGAGATACTCACACACAATCACTCACACAGAGAGAGATACTCACACACACACTCACTCACACAGAGAGAGATACTCACACACACACACTCAGTCACACAGAGAGATACTCACACACACTCACTCACACAGAGAGAGATACTCACACACACTCACTCACACAGAGAGATACTCACACACACACTCACTCACTCACAGAGAGAGTTACTCACACACACACTCACTCACACAGAGAGATACTCATACACACACACACACACACACACACACACCGATACTCACACACATGCACTCACACAGAGAGAGATACTCACACACACTCACTCACACAGAGAGAGATACTCTCACACACACTCACTCACACAGAGAGATACTCACACACACACTCACACACACAGAGAGAGATACTCACACACACTCACACACACATAGAGAGATACTCACACACAATCACTCACACAGAGATAGATACTCACACACAGTCACACACACTCACACAGAGAGATACTCACACACACACTCACTCACACAGAGAGAGATACTCACACACACTCACTCACACAGAGAGATACTCACACACACACTCACTCACACAGAGAGAGATACTCACACACACCTTCACTCACACAGAGAGATACTCGCACACACACTCACACACACAGAGAGAGATACTCACACACACACTCACTCACACAGAGAGAGATACTCACACACACTCACTCACACAGAGAGAGATACTCACACACACTCACTCAGAGAGAGAGATACACTCACTCACACAGAGAGAGATACGCACACACACTCACTCACACAGAGAGTGATACTGCCACGCACACTCACTCACACAGTGAGATACTCACACACACTCACTCACACAGAGAGAGATACTCACACACACTCACTCACACAGAGAGAGATACTCACACACAATCACACAGAGAGAGATACTCACACTCACACTCACATATTGAGATACTCACACACACACTCACTCACACAGAGAGAAATACTCACACACACACTCACTCACACAGAGAGAGATACTCACACACACACTCACTCACACAGAGAGAGATACTCACACACACACTCACTCACACAGAGAGAGATACTCACACACAATCACACAGAGAGAGATACTCACACACACACTCACACTCACATATTGAGATACTCACACACACACTCACTCACACAGAGAGAGATACTCACACACACACTCACTCACACAGAGAGAGATTCTCACACACACACTCACTCACACAGAGAGAGATCCTCACACACACACTCACTCACACAGAGAGATACTCACACACAACTACTCACACAGAGAGATACTCACACACACTCACTCACACAGAGAGAGATACACACACACTCACACAGAGAGAGATACTCACACACACACTCACTCACACAGAGAGATACGCACACACACACACAAACACACAGAGAGAGATACTCACACTCACACACACACACAGAGATACTCACACACACACACTCTCACAGAGAGAGATACTCACATACACACTCACTCACACAGAGAGATACTCACACACAATTTCTCACACAGAGAGATACTCACACACACTCACTCACACAGAGAGAGATACACACACACTCACTCACACAGAGAGAGATACTCACACACACACTCAATCACACAGAGAGATACTCACACACACACTCACTCACACAGAGAGATACTCACACACGCTCACTCACACAGAGAGATACTCACACACACACTCACTCACACAGAGAGAGATACTCACACACACACTCACTCACACACAGAGATACTCACACACACACACACTCACACAGATAGAGATACTCACACACACTCACTCACACAGAGAGATACTCACACACACACTCACTCACACAGAGAGAGATACTCACACACACTCACTCACACAGAGAGAGATACTCACACACATAATCCCTCACACAGAGAGAGATACTCACACACACTCACTCACACAGAGAGAGATACTCACACACACACTCACTCACACAGAGAGAGATACTCACACAGACACTCACACACACAGAGATACTCACACACACTCACTCACACAGAGAGAGATACTCACACACACCTTCACTCACACAGAGAGATACTCACACACACACTCACACACACAGAGAGAGATACTCACACACACACTCACTCACACAGAGATACTCACACACACACTCACTCACACAGAGAGAGATACTCACACACACACACACACACACAGAGAGAGATACTCACACACACACTCACTCACACAGAGAGATACTCACACACACACTCACTCACACAGAGAGAGATACTCACACACACTCACTCACACAGAGAGATACTCACACACACTCACTCACACAGAGAGAGATACACACACACTCACTCACACAGAGAGAGATACTCACACACACACTCACTCACACAGAGAGAGATACTCACACACACTCTCACACACAGAGATACTCACACACACACTCACTCACACAGAGATAGATACTCACACACAGACACACTCACACAGAGAGAGATACTCACACACACACACACTCACACAGAGAGAGATACACACACACTCACTCACACAGAGAGAGATACTCACACACACACTCACTCACACAGAGAGAGATACTCACACACACTCTCACACAGAGAGATACTCACACACACAATCACACTCACACAGAGAGAGATACTCACACACACTCACTCACACAGAGAGAGATACACACACACTCACTCACACAGAGAGAGATACTCACACACACTCACTCACACAGAGAGATACTCACACACACACTCACTCACACAGAGAGAGATACTCACACACACTCACTCACACAGAGAGATACTCACACACACACTCACTCACACAGAGAGAGATACTCACACACACCTTCACTCACACAGAGAGATACTCGCACACACACTCACACACACAGAGAGAGATACTCACACACACACTCACTCACACAGAGAGAGATACTCACACACACTCACTCACACAGAGAGAGATACTCACACACACACTAACTCACACAGAGAGAGATACTCACACACACTCACTCACACAGAGAGAGATACTCACACACACTCACTCAGAGAGAGAGATACACTCACTCACACAAGAGAGAGATACTCACACACACACTCACTCACACAGAGAGATACTCACACACAACTACTCACACAGAGAGATACTCACACACACTCACTCACACAGAGAGAGATACACACACACTCACACAGAGAGAGATACTCACACACACACTCACTCACACAGAGAGATACGCACACACACACACAATCACACAGAGAGAGATACTCACACACACACTCACTCACACAGAGAGAGATACTCACACACACACTCACTCACACAGAGATAGATACTCACACACACTCACACACACACACACAGAGATACTCACACACACACACTCTCACAGAGAGAGATACTCACATACACACTCACTCACACAGAGAGAGATACTCAAACACACTCACTCACACAGAGAGAGATACTCACACACACTCACTCACACAGAGAGATACTCACACACACACTCACTCACACAGAGAGAGATACTCAAACACACTCACTCACACAGAGAGAGATACTCACACACATAATCCCTCACACAGAGAGAGATACTCACACACACTCACTCACACAGAGAGAGATACTCACACACACACTCACTCACACAGAGAGAGATACTCACACACACACACAATCACACAGAGAGAGATACTCACACTCACACACACACACAGAGATACTCACACACACACACTCACACAGAGAGAGATACTCACACAAACACTCACTCACACAGAGAGATACTCACACACAATGTCTCACACAGAGAGATACTCACACACACTCACTCACACAGAGAGAGATACACACACGCTCACTCACACAGAGAGAGATACTCACACACGCTCACTCACACAGAGAGATACTCACACACACACTCACTCACACAGAGAGATACTCACACATACACTCAGACACACAGAGAGAGATACTCACACACACTCACACACACATCGAGAGATACTCACACACACACTCACTCACACAGAGATACTCACACACACTCTCACTCACACAGAGAGAGATACTCACACACAATCACTCACACAGAGATAGATACTCACACACAGTCACACACACTCACACAGAGAGATACTCACACACACACTCACTCACACAGAGAGATACTCACACACACTCACTCACACAGAGAGAGATACACACACACTCACTCACACAGAGAGAGATACTCACACACACACTCACTCACACAGAGAGAGATACTCACACACACACTCACACAGAGAGATACTCACACACACACTCAGTCACACAGAGAGAGATACTCACACACACACTCACTCACACAGAGAGAGATACTCACACACACACTCACTCACACAGAGAGAGATACTCACACACACACTCACTCACACAGAGAGATACTCACACACACACTCACTCACACAGAGACAGATACTCACACACACACACACTCACACAGAGAGAGATACTCACACACACACACACTCACACAGAGAGAGATACTCACACACGCTCACTCACACAGAGAGATACTCACACACACACTCACTCACACAGAGAGATATACTCACACACACACTCACTCACACAGAGAGATACTCACACACACACTCACACACACAGAGAGAGATACTCACACACACTCACACACACATAGAGAGATACTCACACACACACTCACTCACACAGAGAGAGATACTCACACACACTCTCACTCACACAGAGAGAGATACTCACACACAATCACTCACACAGAGAGAGATACTCACACACACACTCACTCACACAGAGAGAGATACTCACACACACACACTCAGTCACACAGAGAGATACTCACACACACTCACTCACACAGAGAGAGATACTCACACACACTCACTCACACAGAGAGATACTCACACACACACTCACTCACTCACAGAGAGAGTTACTCACACACACACTCACTCACACAGAGAGATACTCATACACACACACACACACACACACACACACCGATACTCACACACACGCACTCACACAGAGAGAGATACTCACACACACTCACTCACACAGAGAGAGATACTCTCACACACACTCACTCACACAGAGAGATACTCACACACACACTCACACACACAGAGAGAGATACTCACACACACTCACACACACATAGAGAGATACTCACACACAATCACTCACACAGAGATAGATACTCACACACAGTCACACACACTCACACAGAGAGATACTCACACACACACTCACTCACACAGAGAGAGATACTCACACACACTCACTCACACAGAGAGATACTCACACACACACTCACTCACACAGAGAGAGATACTCACACACACCTTCACTCACACAGAGAGATACTCGCACACACACTCACACACACAGAGAGAGATACTCACACACACACTCACTCACACAGAGAGAGATACTCACACACACTCACTCACACAGAGAGAGATACTCACACACACTCACTCAGAGAGAGAGATACACTCACTCACACAGAGAGAGATAGGCACACACACTCACTCACACAGAGAGTGATACTGCCACGCACACTCACTCACACAGTGAGATACTCACACACACTCACTCACACAGAGAGAGATACTCACACACACTCACTCACACAGAGAGAGATACTCACACACAATCACACAGAGAGAGATACTCACACTCACACTCACATATTGAGATACTCACACACACACTCACTCACACAGAGAGAGATACTCACACACACACTCACTCACACAGAGAGAGATACTCACACACACACTCACTCACACAGAGAGAGATACTCACACACACACTCACTCACACAGAGAGAGATACTCACACACAATCACACAGAGAGAGATACTCACACACACTCACTCACACAGAGAGAGATACACACACACTCACACAGAGAGAGATACTCACACACACACTCACTCACACAGAGAGATACGCACACACACACACAATCACACAGAGAGAGATACTAACACTCACACACACACACAGAGATACTCACACACACACACTCTCACAGAGAGAGATACTCACATACACACTCACTCACACAGAGAGATACTCACACACAATTTCTCACACAGAGAGATACTCACACACACTCACTCACACAGAGAGAGATACACACACACTCACTCACACAGAGAGAGATACTCACACACACACTCAATCACACAGAGAGATACTCACACACACACTCACTCACACAGAGAGATACTCACACACGCTCACTCACACAGAGAGATACTCACACACACACTCACTCACACAGAGAGAGATACTCACACACACACTCACTCACACACAGAGATACTCACACACACACACACTCACACAGATAGAGATACTCACACACACTCACTCACACAGAGAGATACTCACACACACACTCACTCACACACAGAGAGATACTCACACACACACACACTCACACAGATAGAGATACTCACACACACTCACTCACACAGAGAGAGATACTCACACACATAATCCCTCACACAGAGAGAGATACTCACACACACTCACTCACACAGAGAGAGATACTCACACACACACTCACTCACACAGAGAGAGATACTCACACAGACACTCACACACACAGAGATACTCACACACACTCACTCACACAGAGAGAGATACTCACACACACCTTCACTCACACAGAGAGATACTCACACACACACTCACACACACAGAGAGAGATACTCACACACACACTCACTCACACAGAGATACTCACACACACACTCACTCACACAGTGAGAGATACTCACACACACACACACACACACAGAGAGAGATTCTCACACACACACTCACTCACACAGAGAGATACTCACACACACACTCACTCACACAGAGAGAGATACTCACACACACTCACTCACACAGAGAGATACTCACACACACTCACTCACACAGAGAGAGATACACACACACTCACTCACACAGAGAGAGATACTCACACACACACTCACTCACACAGAGAGAGATACTCACACACACTCTCACACAGAGAGATACTCACACACACACTCACTCACACAGAGATAGATACTCACACACAGACACACTCACACAGAGAGAGATACTCACACACACACACACTCACACAGAGAGAGATACACACACACTCACTCACACAGAGAGAGATACTCACACACACACTCACTCACACAGAGAGAGATACTCACACACACTCTCACACAGAGAGATACTCACACACACAATCACACTCACACAGAGAGAGATATTCACACACACTCACTCACACAGAGAGAGATACACACACACTCACTCACACAGAGAGAGATACTCACACACACTCACTCACACAGAGAGATACTCACACACACACTCACTCACACAGAGAGAGATACTCACACACACTCACTCACACAGAGAGATACTCACACACACACTCACTCACACAGAGAGAGATACTCACACACACCTTCACTCACACAGAGAGATACTCGCACACACACTCACACACACAGAGAGAGATACTCACACACACACTCACTCACACAGAGAGAGATACTCACACACACTCACTCACACAGAGAGAGATACTCACACACACTCACTCAGAGAGAGAGATACACTCACTCACACAGAGAGAGATACGCACACACACTCACTCACACAGAGAGTGATACTGCCACGCACACTCACTCACACAGTGAGATACTCACACACACTCACTCACACAGAGAGAGATACTCACACACACTCACTCACACAGAGAGAGATACTCACACACAATCACACAGAGAGAGATACTCACACTCACACTCACATATTGAGATACTCACACACACACTCACTCACACAGAGAGAGATACTCACACACACACTCACTCACACAGAGAGAGATACTCACACACACACACACTCACACAGAGAGATACTCACACACACACTCACTCACACAGAGAGAGATACTCACACACACACTCACTCACACAGAGAGAGATACTCACACACAATCACACAGAGAGAGATACTCACACACACACTCACACTCACATATTGAGATACTCACACACACACTCACTCACACAGAGAGAGATACTCACACACACACTCACTCACACAGAGAGAGATACTCACACACACACTCACTCACACAGAGAGAGATACTCACACACACACTCACTCACACAGAGAGATACTCACACACAACTACTCACACAGAGAGATACTCACACACACTCACTCACACAGAGAGAGATACACACACACTCACACAGAGAGAGATACTCACACACACACTCACTCACACAGAGAGATACGCACACACACACACAATCACACAGAGAGAGATACTCACACTCACACACACACACAGAGATACTCACACACACACACTCTCACAGAGAGAGATACTCACATACACACTCACTCACACAGAGAGATACTCACACACAATTTCTCACACAGAGAGATACTCACACACACTCACTCACACAGAGAGAGATACACACACACTCACTCGCACAGAGAGAGATACTCACACACACACTCAATCACACAGAGAGATACTCACACACACACTCACTCACACAGAGAGATACTCACACACGCTCACTCACACAGAGAGATACTCACACACACACTCACTCACACAGAGAGAGATACTCACACACACACTCACTCACACACAGAGATACTCACACACACACTCACTCACACAGATAGAGATATTCACACACACTCACTCACACAGAGAGATACTCACACACACACTCACTCACACAGAGAGAGATACTCACACAAACTCACTCACACAGAGAGAGATACTCACACACATAATCCCTCACACAGAGAGAGATACTCACACACACTCACTCACACAGAGAGAGATACTCACACACACACTCACTCACACAGAGAGAGATACTCACACAGACACTCACACACACAGAGATACTCACACACACTCACTCACACAGAGAGAGATACTCACACACACCTTCACTCACACAGAGAGATACTCACACACACACTCACACACACAGAGAGAGATACTCACACACACACTCACTCGCACAGAGAGAGATACTCACACACACACTCACTCACACAGAGAGAGATACTCACACACACACTCACTCACACAGAGAGATACTCACACACACACTCACTCACACAGAGAGAGATGCTCACACACACTCACTCACACAGAGAGAGAGATACTCACACACACACTCACTCACACAGAGAGAGATACTCACACACACACTCACTCAAACAGAGACAGATACTCACACACACACACAGAGATACTCTCACACACTCACACACAGAGAGAGATACTCACACACACCTTCACTCACACAGAGAGAGATACTCACACACACACTCACACTCACAGAGAGAGATACTCACACACACTCACTCACACAGAGAGATACACACACACACACTCACACACACAGAGAGAGATACTCACACACACACTCACTCACACAGAGAGAGATACTCACACACACTCACACAGAGAGAGATACTCACACACACTCACTCACACAGAGAGAGATACTCACACACACTCACTCACACAGAGAGTGATACTCACACACACACACACTCACTCACACAGTGTCATACTCACACACACTCACTCACACAGAGAGAGATACTCACACACACTCACTCACACAGAGAGAGATACTCACACACACACACTCACTCACACAGAGAGAGATACTCACACACAATCACACAGAGAGAGATTCTCACACTCACACACACGCAGAGAGATACTCACACACACACTCACTCACACAGAGAGAGATACTCACACACACTCACTCACACAGAGATACTCACACACACACTCACTCACACAGAGAGAGATACTCACCCACACACACACACACACAGAGAGAGATACTCACACACACACTCACTCACACAGAGAGATACTCACACACACACTCACTCACACAGAGAGAGATACTCACACACACTCACTCACACAGAGAGATACTCACACACACTCACTCACACAGAGAGAGATACACACACACTCACTCACACAGAGAGAGATACTCACACACACACTCACTCACACAGAGAGAGATACTCACACACACTCTCACACAGAGAGATACTCACACACACACTCACTCACACAGAGAGAGATACTCACACACAGACACACTCACACAGAGAGAGATACTCACACACACACACACTCACACAGAGAGAGATACTCACACACACTCACTCACACAGAGAGATACTCACACACACACTCACTCACACAGAGAGAGATACTCACACACACTCTCACTCACACAGAGAGAGATACTCACACACACACTCACACACACAGAGAGAGATACTCACACACACACTCACTCACACAGAGAGAGATACACACTCACTCACACAGAGAGAGATACTCACACACACACTCACTCACACAGAGAGAGATACTCACACACACACTCACTCACACAGAGAGATACTCACACACACAATCACACTCACACAGAGAGAGATACTCACACACACTCACTCACACAGAGAGAGATACACACACACTCACTCACACAGAGAGAGATACTCACACACACTCACTCACACAGAGAGATACTCACACACACTCACTCACACAGAGAGAGATACTCACACACACACACACTCACACAGAGAGAGATACTCACACACACACACACTCACACAGAGAGAGATACTCACACACGCTCACTCACACAGAGAGATACTCACACACACACTCACTCACACAGAGAGATTCTCACACACACACTCACACACACAGAGAGAGATACTCACACACACTCACACACACATAGAGAGATACTCACACACAATCACTCACACAGAGATAGATACTCACACACAGTCACACACACTCACACAGAGAGATACTCACACACACACTCACTCACACAGAGAGAGATACTCACACACACACACACTCACACAGAGAGAGATACTCACACACACACACACTCACACAGAGAGAGATACTCACACACGCTCACTCACACAGAGAGAGATACTCACACACACACTCACTCACACAGAGAGATACTCACACACACACTCACACACACAGAGAGAGATACTCACACACACTCACACACACATAGAGAGATACTCACACACAATCACTCACACAGAGATAGATACTCACACACAGTCACACACACTCACACAGAGAGATACTCACACACACACTCACTCACACAGAGAGAGATACTCACACACACTCACTCACACAGAGAGATACTCACACACACCTTCACTCACACAAAGAGATACTCGCACACACACTCACACACACACAGAGAGATACTCACACACACACTCACTCACACAGAGAGAGATACTCACACACACACTCACTCACACAGAGAGAGATACTCACACACACTCACTCACACAGAGAGAGATACTCACACACACACTCACTCACACAGAGAGAGATACTCACACACACTCACTCACACAGAGAGAGATACTCACACACACTCACTCAGAGAGAGAGATACACTCACTCACACAGAGAGAGATACTGCCACGCACACTCACTCACACAGTGAGATACTCACACACACTCACTCACACAGAGAGAGATACTCACACACACTCACTCACACAGAGAGTGATACTGCCACGCACACTCACTCACACAGTGAGATACTCACACACACTCACTCACACAGAGAGAGATACTCACACACACTCACTCACACAGAGAGTGATACTGCCACGCACACTCATTCACACAGTGAGATACTCACACACACTCACTCACACAGAGAGAGATACTCACACACACTCACTCACACAGAGAGAGATACTCACAGACACACTCACTCACACAGAGAGAGATACTCACACACAATCACACAGAGAGAGATACTCACACTCACCCTCACATATTGAGATACTCACACACACACTCACTCACACAGAGAGAGATACTCACACACACACTCACTCACACAGAGAGAGATACTCACACACACACTCACTCACACAGAGAGAGATACTCACACACACACTCACTCACACAGAGAGAGATACTCACACACACACTCACTCACACAGAGAGATACTCACACACAACTACTCACACAGAGAGATACTCACACACACTCACTCACACAGAGAGAGATACTCACACACACACTCACTCACACAGAGAGAGATACTCACACACACACTCACTCACACAGAGAGAGATACTCACACACACACTCACTCACACAGAGAGAGATACTCACACACACACTCACTCACACAGAGAGATACTCACACACAACTACTCACACAGAGAGATACTCACACACACTCACTCACACAGAGAGAGATACACACACACTCACACAGAGAGAGATACTCACACACACACTCACTCACACAGAGAGATACGCACACACACACACAATCACACAGAGAGAGATACTCACACTCACACACACACACAGAGATACTCACACACACACACTCTCACAGAGAGAGATACTCACATACACACTCACTCACACAGAGAGATACTCACACACAATTTCTCACACAGAGAGATACTCACACACACTCACTCACACAGAGAGAGATACACACACACTCACTCACACAGAGAGAGATACTCACACACACACTCAATCACACAGAGAGATACTCACACACACACTCACTCACACAGATAGAGATACTCACACACGCTCACTCACACAGAGAGATACTCACACACACACTCACTCACACAGAGAGAGATACTCACACACACACTCACTCACACACAGAGATACTCACACACACACTCACTCACACAGATAGAGATACTCACACACACTCACTCACACAGAGAGATACTCACACACACACTCACTCACACAGAGAGAGATACTCACACACACTCACTCACACAGAGAGAGATACTCACACACATAATCCCTCACACAGAGAGAGATACTCACACACACTCACTCACACAGAGAGAGATACTCACATACACACTCACTCACACAGAGAGAGATACTCACACACACACTCACTCACACAGAGAGAGATACTCACACACACCTTCACTCACACAGAGAGATACTCACACACACACTCACACACACAGAGAGAGATACTCACACACACACTCACTCACACAGAGAGAGATACTCACACACACACTCACTCACACAGAGAGAGATACTCACACACACACTCACTCACACAGAGAGATACTCACAAACACACTCACTCACACAGAGAGAGATACTCACACACACTCACTCACACAGAGAGAGATATACTCACACACACACTCACTCACACAGAGAGAGATACTCACACACACACTCACTCACACAGAGACAGATACTCACACACACACACAGAGATACTCTCACACACTCACTCACACAGAGAGAGATACTCACACACACCTTCACTCACACAGAGAGAGATACTCACACACACACTCACACTCACAGAGAGAGATACTCACACACACTCACTCACACAGAGAGATACTCACACACACACTCACACACACAGAGAGAGATCCTCACACACACACTCACTCACACAGAGAGAGTTACTCACACACACTCACACAGAGAGAGATACTCACACACACTCACTCACACAGAGAGAGATACTCACACACACTCACTCACACAGAGAGTGATACTCACACACACACACTCACTCACACAGTGTCATACTCACACACACTCACTCACACAGAGAGAGATACTCACACACACTCACTCACACAGAGAGAGATACTCACACACACACACTCACTCACACAGAGAGAGATACTCACACACAATCACACAGAGAGAGATTCTCACACTCACACACACGCAGAGAGATACTCACACACACACTCACTCACACAGAGAGAGATACTCACACACACTCACTCACACAGAGAGAGATACACACACACTCACTCACACAGAGAGAGATACTCACACACACACTCAATCACACAGAGAGATACTCACACACACACTCACTCACACAGAGAGATACTCACACACGCTCACTCACACAGAGAGATACTCACACACACACTCACTCACACAGAGAGAGATACTCACACACACACTCACTCACACACAGAGATACTCACACACACACTCACTCACACAGATAGAGATACTCACACACACTCACTCACACAGAGAGATACTCACACACACACTCACTCACACAGAGAGAGATACTCACACACACTCACTCACACAGAGAGAGATACTCACACACATAATCCCTCACTCAGAGAGAGATACTCACACACACTCACTCACACAGAGAGAGATACTCACACACACACTCACTCACACAGAGAGAGATACTCACACAGACACTCACACACACAGAGATACTCACACACACTCACTCACACAGAGAGAGATACTCACACACACCTTCACTCACACAGAGAGATACTCACACACACACTCACACACACAGAGAGAGATACTCACACACACACTCACTCACACAGAGATACTCACACACACACTCACTCACACAGAGAGAGATACTCACACACACACACACACACACAGAGAGAGATACTCACACACACACTCACTCACACAGAGAGATACTCACACACACACTCACTCACACAGAGAGAGATACTCACACACACTCACTCACAGAGAGAGATACTCACACACACTCACTCACACAGAGAGAGATACACACACACTCACACACAGAGAGAGATACTCACACACACACTCACTCACACAGAGAGAGATACTCACACACACTCTCACACAGAGAGATACTCACACACACACTCACTCACACAGAGAGAGATACTCACACACAGACACACTCACACAGAGAGAGATACTCACACACACACACACTCACACAGAGAGAGATACACACACACTCACTCACACAGAGAGAGATACTCACACACACACTCACTCACACAGAGAGAGATACTCACACACACTCTCACACAGAGAGATACTCACACACACAATCACACTCACACAGAGAGAGATACTCACACACACTCACTCACACAGAGAGAGATACACACACACTCACTCACACAGAGAGAGATACTCACACACACTCACTCACACAGAGAGATACTCACACACGCACTCACTCACACAGAGAGAGATACTCACACACACTCACTCACACAGAGAGATACTCACACACACACTCACTCACACAGAGAGAGATACTCACACACACCTTCACTCACACAGAGAGATACTCGCACACACACTCACACACACAGAGAGAGATACTCACACACACAATCACTCACACAGAGAGAGATACTCACACACACTCACTCACACAGAGAGAGATACTCACACACACTCACTCAGAGAGAGAGATACACTCACTCACACAGAGAGAGATACGCACACACACTCACTCACACAGAGAGTGATACTGCCACGCACACTCACTCACACAGTGAGATACTCACACACACTCACTCACACAGAGAGAGATACTCACACACACTCACTCACACAGAGAGAGATACTCACACACAATCACACAGAGAGAGATACTCACACTCACACTCACATATTGAGATACTCACACACACACTCACTCACACAGAGAGAGATACTCACACACACACTCACTCACACAGAGAGAGATACTCACACACACACTCACTCACACAGAGAGAGATACTCACACACACACTCACTCACACAGAGAGAGATACTCACACACAATCACACAGAGAGAGATACTCACACACACACTCACACTCACATATTGAGATACTCACACACACACTCACTCACACAGAGAGAGATACTCACACACACACTCACTCACACAGAGAGAGATACTCACACACACACTCACTCACACAGAGAGAGATACTCACACACACACTCACTCACACAGAGAGATACTCACACACAACTACTCACACAGAGAGATACTCACACACACTCACTCACACAGAGAGAGATACACACACACTCACACAGAGAGAGATACTCACACACACACTCACTCACACAGAGAGATACGCACACACACACACAATCACACAGAGAGAGATACTCACACTCACACACACACACAGAGATACTCACACACACACACTCTCACAGAGAGAGATACTCACATACACACTCACTCACACAGAGAGATACTCACACACAATTTCTCACACAGAGAGATACTCACACACACTCACTCACACAGAGAGAGATACACATACACTCACTCACACAGAGAGAGATACTCACACACACACTCAATCACACAGAGAGATACTCACACACACACTCACTCACACAGAGAGATACTCACACACGCTCACTCACACAGAGAGATACTCACACACACACTCACTCACACAGAGAGAGATACTCACACACACACTCACTCACACACAGAGATACTCACACACACACTCACTCACACAGATAGAGATATTCACACACACTCACTCACACAGAGAGATACTCACACACACACTCACTCACACAGAGAGAGATACTCACACAAACTCACTCACACAGAGAGAGATACTCACACACATAATCCCTCACACAGAGAGAGATACTCACACACACTCACTCACACAGAGAGAGATACTCACACACACACTCACTCACACAGAGAGAGATACTCACACAGACACTCACACACACAGAGATACTCACACACACTCACTCACACAGAGAGAGATACTCACACACACCTTCACTCACACAGAGAGATACTCACACACACACTCACACACACAGAGAGAGATACTCACACACACACTCACTCACACAGAGAGAGATACTCACACACACACTCACTCACACAGAGAGAGATACTCACACACACACTCACTCACACAGAGAGATACTCACACACACACTCACTCACACAGAGAGAGATACTCACACACACTAACTCACACAGAGAGAGAGATACTCACACACACACTCACTCACACAGAGAGAGATACTCACACACACACTCACTCAAACAGAGACAGATACTCACACACACACACAGAGATACTCTCACACACTCACACACAGAGAGAGATACTCACACACACCTTCACTCACACAGAGAGAGATACTCACACACACACTCACACTCACAGAGAGAGATACTCACACACACTCACTCACACAGAGAGATACTCACACACACACTCACACACACAGAGAGAGATACTCACACACACACTCACTCACACAGAGAGAGATACTCACACACACTCACACAGAGAGAGATACTCACACACACTCACTCACACAGAGAGAGATACTCACACACACTCACTCACACAGAGAGTGATACTCACACACACACACACTCACTCACACAGTGTCATACTCACACACACTCACTCACACAGAGAGAGATACTCACACACACTCACTCACACAGAGAGAGATACTCACACACACACACTCACTCACACAGAGAGAGATACTCACACACACACACACTCACACAGAGAGAGATACACACACACTCACTCACACAGAGAGAGATACTCACACACACACTCACTCACACAGAGAGAGATACTCACACACACTCTCACACAGAGAGATACTCACACACACACTCACTCACACACAGAGAGATACTCACACACACAATCACACTCACACAGAGAGAGATACTCACACACACTCACTCACACAGAGAGAGATACACACACACTCACTCACACAGAGAGAGAAACTCACACACACTCACTCACACAGAGAGATACTCACACACACTCACTCACACAGAGAGAGATACTCACACACACTCACACACTCACACAGAGAGAGATACTCACACACACACACACTCACACAGAGAGAGATACTCACACACGCTCACTCACACAGAGAGAGATACTCACACACACACTCACTCACACAGAGAGATACTCACACACACACTCACACACACAGAGAGAGATACTCACACACACTCACACACACATAGAGAGATACTCACACACAATCACTCACACAGAGATAGATACTCACACACAGTCACACACACTCACACAGAGAGATACTCACACACACACTCACTCACACAGAGAGAGATACTCACACACACACACACTCACACAGAGAGAGATACTCACACACACACACACTCACACAGAGAGAGATACTCACACACGCTCACTCACACAGAGAGAGATACTCACACACACACTCACTCACACAGAGAGATACTCACACACACACTCACACACACAGAGAGAGATACTCACACACACTCACACACACATAGAGAGATACTCACACACAATCACTCACACAGAGATAGATACTCACACACAGTCACACTCACTCACACAGAGAGATACTCACACACACACTCACTCACACAGAGAGAGATACTCACACACACTCACTCACACAGAGAGATACTCACACACACCTTCACTCACACAAAGAGATACTCGCACACACACTCACACACACACAGAGAGATACTCACACACACACTCACTCACACAGAGAGAGATACTCACACACACACTCACTCTCACAGAGAGAGATACTCACACACACTCACTCACACAGAGAGAGATACTCACACACACACTCACTCACACAGAGAGAGATACTCACACACACTCACTCACACAGAGAGAGATACTCACACACACTCACTCAGAGAGAGAGATACACTCACTCACACAGAGAGAGATACTGCCACGCACACTCACTCACACAGTGAGATACTCACACACACTCACTCACACAGAGAGAGATACTCACACACACTCACTCACACAGAGAGTGATACTGCCACGCACACTCACTCACACAGTGAGATACTCACACACACTCACTCACACAGAGAGAGATACTCACACACACTCACTCACACAGAGAGTGATACTGCCACGCACACTCACTCACACAGTGAGATACTCACACACACTCACTCACACAGAGAGAGATACTCACACACACTCACTCACACAGAGAGAGATACTCACAGACACACTCACTCACACAGAGAGAGATACTCACACACAATCACACAGAGAGAGATACTCACACTCACACTCACATATTGAGATACTCACACACACACTCACTCACACAGAGAGAGATACTCACACACACACTCACTCACACAGAGAGAGATACTCACACACACACTCACTCACACAGAGAGAGATACTCACACACACACTCACTCACACAGAGAGAGATACTCACACACACACTCACTCACACAGAGAGATACTCACACACAACTACTCACACAGAGAGATACTCACACACACTCACTCACACAGAGAGAGATACTCACACACACACTCACTCACACAGAGAGAGATACTCACACACACACTCACTCACACAGAGAGAGATACTCACACACACACTCACTCACACAGAGAGAGATACTCACACACACACTCACTCACACAGAGAGATACTCACACACAACTACTCACACAGAGAGATACTCACACACACTCACTCACACAGAGAGAGATACACACACACTCACACAGAGAGAGATACTCACACACACACTCACTCACACAGAGAGATACGCACACACACACACAATCACACAGAGAGAGATACTCACACTCACACACACACACAGAGATACTCACACACACACACTCTCACAGAGAGAGATACTCACATACACACTCACTCACACAGAGAGATACTCACACACAATTTCTCACACAGAGAGATACTCACACACACTCACTCACACAGAGAGAGATACACACACACTCACTCACACAGAGAGAGATACTCACACACACACTCAATCACACAGAGAGATACTCACACACACACTCACTCACACAGATAGAGATACTCACACACGCTCACTCACACAGAGAGATACTCACACACACACTCACTCACACAGAGAGAGATACTCACACACACACTCACTCACACACAGAGATACTCACACACACACTCACTCACACAGATAGAGATACTCACACACACTCACTCACACAGAGAGATACTCACACACACACTCACTCACACAGAGAGAGATACTCACACACACTCACTCACACAGAGAGAGATACTCACACACATAATCCCTCACACAGAGAGAGATACTCACACACACTCACTCACACAGAGAGAGATACTCACATACACACTCACTCACACAGAGAGAGATACTCACACACACACTCACTCACACAGAGAGAGATACTCACACACACCTTCACTCACACAGAGAGATACTCACACACACACTCACACACACAGAGAGAGATACTCACACACACACTCACTCACACAGAGAGAGATACTCACACACACACTCACTCACACAGAGAGAGATACTCACACACACACTCACTCACACAGAGAGATACTCACAAACACACTCACTCACACAGAGAGAGATACTCACACACACTCACTCACACAGAGAGAGAGATACTCACACACACACTCACTCACACAGAGACAGATACTCACACACACACACAGAGATACTCTCACACACTCACTCACACAGAGAGAGATACTCACACACACCTTCACTCACACAGAGTGAGATACTCACACACACTCACACTCACAGAGAGAGATACTCACACACACTCACTCACACAGAGAGATACTCACACACACACTCACACACACAGAGAGAGATCCTCACACACACACTCACTCACACAGAGAGAGATACTCACACACACTCACACAGAGAGAGATACTCACACACACTCACTCACACAGAGAGAGATACTCACACACACTCACTCACACAGAGAGTGATACTCACACACACACACTCACTCACACAGTGTCATACTCACACACACTCACTCACACAGAGAGAGATACTCACACACACTCACTCACACAGAGAGAGATACTCACACACACACACACTCACTCACACAGAGAGAGATACTCACACACAATCACACAGAGAGAGATTCTCACACTCACACACACGCAGAGAGATACTCACACACACACTCACTCACACAGAGAGAGATACTCACACACACTCACTCACACAGAGATACTCACACACACACTCACTCACACAGAGAGAGATACTCACACACACACACATACACAGAGAGAGATACTCACACACACACTCACTCACACAGAGAGATACTCACACACACACTCACTCACACAGAGAGAGATACTCACACACACTCACTCACACAGAGAGATACTCACACACACTCACTCACACAGAGAGAGATACACAGACACTCACTCACACAGAGAGAGATACTCACACACACACTCACTCACACAGAGAGAGATACTCACACACACTCTCACACAGAGAGATACTCACAGACACACTCACTCACACAGAGAGAGATACTCACACACAGACACACTCACACAGAGAGAGATACTCACACACACACACTCTCACACAGAGAGAGATACTCACACACGCTCAATCACACAGAGAGATACTCACACACACACTCACTCACACAGAGAGCGATACTCACACACACACTCACTCACACAGAGAGATACTCACACACACACTCACACACACAGAGAGAGATACTCACACACACTCACACACACATAGAGAGATACTCATACACAATCACTCACACAGAGATAGATACTCACACACAGTCACACACACTCACACAGAGAAATACTCACACACACACTCACTCACACAGAGAGAGATACTCACACACACACACTCAGTCACACAGAGAGATACTCACACACACACTCACTCACACAGAGAGAGATACTCACACACACCTTCACTCACACAGAGAGATAATCGCACACACTCACACACACAGAGAGAGATACTCACACACACACTCACTCACACAGAGAGAGATAATCACACACACTCACTCACACAGAGAGAGATACTCACACACACACTCACTCACACAGAGAGAGATACTCACACACACACTCACTCACTCAGAGAGAGAGATACACTCACTCACACAGAGAGAGATACGCACACACACTCACTCACACAGAGAGTGATACTCACACACACTCACACAGAGAGAGATACTCACACTCACACTCACTCACACAGAGAGAGATACTCACACACACACTCACTCACACAGAGAGAGATACTCACACTCACTCAGACAGAGAGAGATACGCACACACACTCACTCACACAGAGAGAGATACTCACACACACACTCACTCACAGAGAGAGAGATACTCACACACACTCACTCACTCACATAGAGAGATACTCACACACACACTCACTCACACAGAGACAGATACTCACACGCATACACACACACACACAGAGATACTCACACACACTCACTCACACAGAGAGATACTCACACACACACTCACTCACACAGATAGAGATACTCACACACACACACTCACTCACACAGAGAGATACTCACACACACACTCACTCACACAGAGAGATACTCACACACACACTCACTCACACAGAGAGAGATACTCACACACACACTCACTCACACAGAGAGATACTCACACACGCACTCACTCACACAGAGAGATACTCACACACACTCACTCACACAGAGAGAGATACTCACACACACTCACTCACACACAGAGATACTCACACACACACTCACAGAGAGAGATACTCACACACACACTCACTCACACAGAGAGAGATACTCACACACACACTCACTCACATAGAGAGATACTCACACACACACTCACTCACACAGAGAGAGATACTCACACACACTCTCACTCACACACAGAGAGATACTCACACGCACTCACTCACACAGAGAGATACTCACACACACTCACTCACACAGAGAGAGATACTCACACACACTCACTCACACAGAGAGAGATACTCACACACACACACACACTCACACAGAGAGAGATACTCACACACACACACACTCACACAGAGAGAGATACTCACACACGCTCACTCACACAGAGAGTGATACTCACACACACACTCACTCACACAGAGAGATACTCACACACACACTCACACACACAGAGAGAGATTCTCACACACACTCACACACACATAGAGAGATACTCACACACAATCACTCACACAGAGATAGATACTCACACACAATCACTCACACAGAGAGAGATACTCACACACAGTCACACACACTCACACAGAGAGATACTCACACACACACTCACTCACACAGAGAGAGATACTCACACACACACACTCAGTCACACAGAGAGATACTCACACACACATTCACTCACACAGAGAGAGATACTCACACACACCTTCACTCACACAGAGAGAGATACTCGCACACACACTCACACACACAGAGAGAGATACTCACACACACACTAACTCACACAGAGAGAGATACTCACACACACTCACTCACACAGAGAGAGATACTCACACACACTCACTCAGAGAGAGAGATACACTCACTCACAGAGGGAGAGATACTCACACACACACTCACTCACACAGAGAGATACTCACACACAACTACTCACACAGAGAGATACTCACACACACACTCACTCACACAGAGAGAGATACTCACACACTCACACAGAGAGAGATACTCACACACACACTCACTCACACAGAGAGATACGCACACACACACACAATCACACAGAGAGAGATACTCACACACACACTCACTCACACAGAGAGAGATACTCACACACACACTCACTCACACAGAGATAGATACTCACACACACTCACACACACACACAGAGATACTCACACACACACACTCTCACAGAGAGAGATACTCACATACACACTCACTCACACAGAGAGAGATACGCAAACACACTCACTCACACAGAGAGAGATACTCACACACACTCACTCACACAGAGAGATACTCACACACACACTCACTCACACAGAGAGAGATACTCAAACACACTCACTCACACAGAGAGAGATACTCACACACATAATCCCTCACACAGAGAGAGATACTCACACACACTCACTCACACAGAGAGAGATACTCACACACACACACAATCACACAGAGAGAGATACTCACACTCACACACACACACAGAGATACTCACACACACACACTCACACAGAGAGAGATACTCACACAAACACTCACTCACACAGAGAGATACTCACACACAATTTCTCACACAGAGAGATACTCACACACACTCACTCACACAGAGAGAGATACACACACGCTCACTCACACAGAGAGAGATACTCACACACGCTCACTCACACAGAGAGATACTCACACACACACTCACTCACACAGAGAGATACTCACACATACACTCACACACACAGAGAGAGATACTCACACACAATCACACACACATAGAGAGATACTCACACACACACTCACTCACACAGAGATACTCACACACACTCTCACTCACACAGAGAGAGATACTCACACACAATCACTCACACAGAGATAGATACTCACACACAGTCACACACACTCACACAGAGAGATACTCACACACACACTCACTTACACAGAGAGATACTCACACACACTCACTCACACAGAGAGAGATACACACACACTCACTCACACAGAGAGAGATACTCACACACACACTCACTCACACAGAGAGAGATACTCACACACACACTCACACAGAGAGATACTCACACACACACTCAGTCACACAGAGAGAGATACTCACACACACACTCACTCACACAGAGAGAGATACTCACACACACACTCACTCACACAGAGAGAGATACTCACACACACATTCACTCACACAGAGAGATACTCACACACACACTCACTCACACAGAGACAGATACTCACACACACACACACTCACACAGAGAGAGATACTCACACACACACACACTCACACAGAGAGAGATACTCACACACGCTCACTCACACAGAGAGATACTCACACACACACTCACTCACACAGAGAGATATACTCACACACACACTCACTCACACAGAGAGATACTCACACACACACTCACACACACAGAGAGAGATACTCACACACACTCACACACACATAGAGAGATACTCACACACACACTCACTCACACAGAGAGAGATACTCACACACACTCTCACTCACACAGAGAGAGATACTCACACACAATCACTCACACAGAGAGAGATACTCACACACACACTCACTCACACAGAGAGAGATACTCACACACACACACTCAGTCACACAGAGAGATACTCACACACACACTCACTCACACAGAGAGAGATACTCACACACACTCACTCACACAGAGAGATACTCACACACACACTCACTCACTCACAGAGAGAGTTACTCACACACACACTCACTCACACAGAGAGATACTCATACACACACACACACACACACACACACCGATACTCACACACACGCACTCACACAGAGAGAGATACTCACACACACTCACTCACACAGAGAGAGATACTCACACTCCCTCACACAGAGAGAGATACTCACACACACACTCACTCACAGAGAGAGAGATACTCACACACACTCACTCACTCACATAGAGAGATACTCACACACACAGAGACAGATACTCACACACACACACACACACACACACAGAGATACTCACACACACACTCACTCACACAGAGAGAGATACTCACACACACACACTCAGTCACACAGAGAGATACTCACACACACACTCACTCACACAGAGAGAGATACTCACACACACCTTCACTCACACAGAGAGATACTCGCACACACTCACACACACAGAGAGAGATACTCACACACACACTCACTCACACAGAGAGAGATACTCACACACACTCACTCACACAGAGAGAGATACTCACACACACACTCACTCACACAGAGAGAGATACTCACACACACACTCACTCACTCAGAGAGAGAGATACACTCACTCACACAGAGAGAGATACGCACACACACTCACTCACACAGAGAGTGATACTCACACACACTCACACAGAGAGAGATACTCACACTCACACTCACTCACACAGAGAGAGATACTCACACACACACTCACTCACACAGAGAGAGATACTCACACTCACTCAGACAGAGAGAGATACGCACACACACTCACTCACACAGAGAGAGATACTCACACACACACTCACTCACAGAGAGAGAGATACTCACACACACTCACTCACTCACATAGAGAGATACTCACACACACACTCACTCACACAGAGACAGATACTCACACGCACACACACACACACACAGAGATACTCACACACACTCACTCACACAGAGAGATACTCACACACACACTCACTCACACAGAGAGAGATACTCACACACACACACTCACTCACACAGAGAGATACTCACACACACACTCACTCACACAGAGAGATACTCACACACACACTCACTCACACAGAGAGAGATACTCACACACACACTCACTCACACAGAGAGATACTCACACACGCACTCACTCACACAGAGAGATACTCACACACACTCACTCACACAGAGAGAGATACTCACACACACTCACTCACACACAGAGATACTCACACACACACTCACAGAGAGAGATACTCACACACACACTCACTCACACAGAGAGAGATACTCACACACACACTCACTCACATAGAGAGATACTCACACACACACTCACTCACACAGAGAGAGATACTCACACACACTCTCACTCACACACAGAGAGATACTCACACGCACTCACTCACACAGAGAGATACTCACACACACTCACTCACACAGAGAGAGATACTCACACACACTCACTCACACAGAGAGAGATACTCACACACACACACACTCACACAGAGAGAGATACTCACACACACACACACTCACACAGAGAGAGATACTCACACACGCTCACTCACACAGAGAGTGATACTCACACACACACTCACTCACACAGAGAGATACTCACACACACACTCACACACACAGAGAGAGATTCTCACACACACTCACACACACATAGAGAGATACTCACACACAATCACTCACACAGAGATAGATACTCACACACAATCACTCACACAGAGAGAGATACTCACACACAGTCACACACACTCACACAGAGAGATACTCACACACACACTCACTCACACAGAGAGAGATACTCACACACACACACTCAGTCACACAGAGAGATACTCACACACACATTCACTCACACAGAGAGAGATACTCACACACACCTTCACTCACAAAGAGAGAGATACTCGCACACACACTCACACACACAGAGAGAGATACTCACACACACACTAACTCACACAGAGAGAGATACTCACACACACTCACTCACACAGAGAGAGATACTCACACACACTCACTCAGAGAGAGAGATACACTCACTCACAGAGGGAGAGATACTCACACACACACTCACTCACACAGAGAGATACTCACACACAACTACTCACACAGAGAGATACTCACACACACACTCACTCACACAGAGAGAGATACTCACACACTCACACAGAGAGAGATACTCACACACACACTCACTCACACAGAGAGATACGCACACACACACACAATCACACAGAGAGAGATACTCACACACACACTCACTCACACAGAGAGAGATACTCACACACACACTCACTCACACAGAGATAGATACTCACACACACTCACACACACACACAGAGATACTCACACACACACACTCTCACAGAGAGAGATACTCACATACACACTCACTCACACAGAGAGAGATACTCAAACACACTCACTCACACAGAGAGAGATACTCACACACACTCACTCACACAGAGAGATACTCACACACACACTCACTCACACAGAGAGAGATACTCAAACACACTCACTCACACAGAGAGAGATACTCACACACATAATCCCTCACACAGAGAGAGATACTCACACACACTCACTCACACAGAGAGAGATACTCACACACACACACAATCACACAGAGAGAGATACTCACACTCACACACACACACAGAGATACTCACACACACACACTCACACAGAGAGAGATACTCACACAAACACTCACTCACACAGAGAGATACTCACACACAATTTCTCACACAGAGAGATACTCACACACACTCACTCACACAGAGAGAGATACACACACGCTCACTCACACAGAGAGAGATACTCACACACGCTCACTCACACAGAGAGATACTCACACACACACTCACTCACACAGAGAGATACTCACACATACACTCACACACACAGAGAGAGATACTCACACACAATCACACACACATAGAGAGATACTCACACACACACTCACTCACACAGAGATACTCACACACACTCTCACTCACACAGAGAGAGATACTCACACACAATCACTCACACAGAGATAGATACTCACACACAGTCACACACACTCACACAGAGAGATACTCACACACACACTCACTTACACAGAGAGATACTCACACACACTCACTCACACAGAGAGAGATACACACACACTCACTCACACAGAGAGAGATACTCACACACACACTCACTCACACAGAGAGAGATACTCACACACACACTCACACAGAGAGATACTCACACACACACTCAGTCACACAGAGAGAGATACTCACACACACACTCACTCACACAGAGAGAGATACTCACACACACACTCACTCACACAGAGAGAGATACTCACACACACACTCACTCACACAGAGAGATACTCACACACACACTCACTCACACAGAGACAGATACTCACACACACACACACTCACACAGAGAGAGATACTCACACACACACACACTCACACAGAGAGAGATACTCACACACGCTCACTCACACAGAGAGATACTCACACACACACTCACTCACACAGAGAGATATACTCACACACACACTCACTCACACAGAGAGATACTCACACACACACTCACACACACAGAGAGAGATACTCACACACACTCACACACACATAGAGAGATACTCACACACACACTCACTCACACAGAGAGAGATACTCACACACACTCTCACTCACACAGAGAGAGATACTCACACACAATCACTCACACAGAGAGAGATACTCACACACACACTCACTCACACAGAGAGAGATACTCACACACACACACTCAGTCACACAGAGAGATACTCACACACACACTCACTCACACAGAGAGAGATACTCACACACACTCACTCACACAGAGAGATACTCACACACACACTCACTCACTCACAGAGAGAGTTACTCACACACACACTCACTCACACAGAGAGATACTCATACACACACACACACACACACACACACCGATACTCACACACACGCACTCACACAGAGAGAGATACTCACACACACTCACTCACACAGAGAGAGATACTCACACTCCCTCACACAGAGAGAGATACTCACACACACACTCACTCACAGAGAGAGAGATACTCACACACACTCACTCACTCACATAGAGAGATACTCACACACACAGAGACAGATACTCACACACACACACACACACACACACAGAGATACTCACACACACACTCACACACACAGAGAGAGATACTCACACACACACTCACTCACACAGAGAGAGATACTCACACACACACTCACTCACACAGAGAGAGATACTCACACACACACTCACTCACACAGAGAGATACTCACACACACACTCACTCACACAGAGAGAGATACTCACACACACACTCACTCACACAGAGAGAGATACTCACACACACCTTCACTCACACAGAGAGATACTCGCACACACACTCACACACACACAGAGAGATACTCAAACACACACTCACTCACACAGAGAGAGATACTCACACACACAATCCATCACACAGAGACAGATACTCACACACACACTCACACACACACAGATACTCACACACACTCACTCACACAGGGAGAGATACTCACACACACTCACTCACACAGAGAGAGATACTCACACACACCTTCACTCACACAGAGAGAGATACTCGCACACACACTCACACACACAGAGAGAGATACTCACACAGACACTCACTCACACAGAGAGTGATGCTCACACACACACTCACTCACACAGTGAGATACTCACACACACTCACACACACAGAGAGAGATACTCACACACACACTCACTCACACAGAGAGAGATACTCACACACACTCACTCACTCACATAGCGAGATACTCACTCACACAGAGACAGATACTCACACACACACACACACACACAGAGATACTCACACACACTCACTCACACAGAGAGAGATACTCACACACACCTTCACTCACACAGAGAGATACTCGCACACACACTCACACACACAGAGAGAGATACTCACACACACACTCACTCACACAGAGAGAGATACTCACACACACACTCACACACACAGAGATACTCACACACACTCACTCACACAGAGAGAGATACTCACACACACCTTCACTCACACAGAGAGATACTCGCACACACACTCACACACACAGAGAGAGATACTCACACACACACTCACTCACACAGAGAGAGATACTCACACACACACTCACTCACACAGAGAGATACTCGCACACACACTCACACACACACAGAGAGATACTCACACACACACTCACTCACACAGAGAGAGATACTCACACACACACTCACTCACACAGAGAGAGATACTCACACACACACTCACTCACACAGAGAGATACTCACACACACACTCACTCACACAGAGAGAGATACTCACACACACTCACTCACACAGAGAGAGAGATACTCACACACACACTCACTCACACAGAGAGAGATACTCACACACACACTCACTCACACAGAGAGAGATACTCACACACACTCACTCACACAGAGAGAGATACTCACACACACTCACTCACACAGAGAGAGATACTCACACACACCTTCACTCACACAGAGAGAGATACTCATACACACACTCACACTCACAGAGAGAGATACTCACACACACTCACTCACACAGAGAGATACTCACACACACACTCACACACACAGAGAGAGATACTCACACACACACTCACTCACACAGAGAGAGATACTCACACACACACTCACACACACAGAGAGAGATACTCACACACACACTCACTCACACAGAGAGAGATACTCACACACACTCACACAGAGAGAGATACTCACACACACTCACTCACACAGAGAGAGATACTCACACACACTCACTCACACAGAGAGTGATACTCACACACACACACTCACTCACACAGAGAGAGATACTCACACACACTCACTCACACAGAGAGAGATACTCACACACACACACTCACTCACACAGAGAGAGATACTCACACACAATCACACAGAGAGAGATTCTCACACTCACACACACGCAGAGAGATACTCACACACACTCACTCACACAGAGAGATACTCACACACACTCTCACACACAGAGAGAGATACTCACACACACACTCACTCACACAGAGAGATACTCACACACACACTCACTCACACAGAGAGAGATACTCACACACACACTCACTCACACAGAGAGAGATACTCACACACACTCACTCACACAGAGATATTCACACACACACTCACTCACACAGAGAGAGATACTCACACACACACTCACTCACACAGAGAGAGATACTCACACACACTCACTCACACAGAGATATTCACACACACACTCACTCACACAGAGAGTGATACTCAAACACACTCACTCACACAGAGATATTCACACACACACTCACTCACACAGAGAGAGATACTCACACACACTCACTCACACAGAGATATTCACACACACACTCACTCACACAGAGAGAGATACTCACACACACTCACACACACAGAGAGAGATACACACACACTCACTCACACAGAGAGATACTCACACACACACTCACTCACACAGAGAGAGATACTCACACACACTCACTCACACAGAGAGATACTCACACACACTCACTCACACAGAGAGAGATACACACACACACACTCACACAGAGAGAGATACTCACACACACACACACTCACACAGAGAGAGATACTCACACACGCTCACTCACACAGAGAGATACTCACACACACACTCACTCACACAGAGAGAGATACTCACACACACACTCACTCACACAGAGAGATACTCACACACACACTCACACACACAGAGAGAGATACTCACACACACTCACACACACATAGAGAGATACTCACACACAATCACTCACACAGAGATAGATACTCACACACACTCACACTCACACAGAGATATACTCACACACACACTCACTCACACAGAGAGATACTCACACACAGTCACACACACTCACACAGAGAGATACTCACACACACACTCACTCACACAGAGAGAGATACTCACACACACACACTCAGTCACACAGAGAGATACTCACACACACACTCACTCACACAGAGAGAGATACTCACACAAACACTCACTCACACACAGAGATACTCACACACACACTCACTCACACAGAGAGAGATACTCACACACACTCACTCACACAGAGAGAGATACACACACACTCACTCACACAGAGAGAGATACTCACACACACACTCACTCACACAGAGAGAGATACTCACACACACTCTCACTCACACAGAGAGATACTCACACACACACACTCTCACACAGAGAGAGATACTCACACACACTCACTCACACAGAGAGATACTCACACACACACTCACTCACACAGAGAGATACACACACACTCACTCACTGACAGAGAGAGTTACTCACACACACACTCACACAGAGAGAGAGATACTCACACACACACTCACACAGAGAGATACTCACACACACTCACTCACACAGAGAGAGATACACACACACTCACTCACACAGAGAGAGATACTCACACACACACTCACTCACACAGAGAGAGATACTCACACACACTCTCACTCACACAGAGAGATACTCACACACACACACTCTCACACAGAGAGAGATACTCACACACACTCACTCACACAGAGAGATACTCACACACACACTCACTCACACAGAGAGATACACACACACTCACTCACTCACAGAGAGAGTTACTCACACACACACTCTCTCACACAGAGAGATACTCACACACACACTCACTCACACAGAGAGAAATACTCATACACAATCACTCACACAGAGATACTCACACTCACTCACACAGAGAGAGATACTCACACACACACTCACTCACACAGAGAGAGATACTCACACACACTCACTCACACAGAGAGAGATACTCACACACACACTCACTCACACAGAGACAGATACTCACACACACACACACACACACACACACACACACAGAGATACTAACACACACTCACACACACAGAGAGAGATACTCACACACACACTCACTCACACAGAGAGAGATACTCACACACACTCACTCACACAGAGAGATAATCACACACACACTCACTCACACAGAGAGAGATACTCACACACACACTCAATCACACAGAGAGATACTCACACACACAATCCATCACACAGAGAGAGATAATCACACACACACTCACACAGAGAGAGATACTCACACACACTCACTCACACAGAGAGATACTCACACACACTCACTCACACACAGAGAGAGATACTCACACACACACTCACTCACACAGAGAGATACTCACACACACTCACTCACACAGAGAGATACTCACACACACACTCACTCACAGAGAGAGATACACACACACTCACTCACTCACAGAGAGAGTTACTCACACACACACTCACTCACACAGAGAGATACTCACACACACACACACAAACACACACACACACACAGAGATACACACACACACTCACTCACACAGAGAGTGATACTCAGACACACTCACTCACACAGAGAGATACTCGCACACACACTCACACACACACAGAGGGATACTCACAAACACACTCACTCACACAGAGAGAGATACTCACACACACTCACTCACACAGAGAGAGATACTCACACACAATCACACAGAGAGAGATACTGACACACACACTCACTCACACAGAGAGAGATACTCACACACACTCACTCACACAGAGAGAGATACTCACACACACTCACTCAGACAGAGAGAGATACTCACACACACACTCACTCACACAGAGAGAGATACTCACACACACACTCACTCACACAGAGAGATACTCACACACAATTACTCACACAGAGAGATACTCACACACACTCACTCACACAGAGAGAGATACTCACACACACACTCACTCACACAGAGAGAGGTACTCACGCACACACTCACTCACACAGAGAGAGATTCTCACACACACACTCACTCACACAGAGAGAGATACTCACACACACACTCACTCACACAGAGAGATACTCACACACACACTCACTCACACAGAGAGAGGTACTCACGCACACACTCACTCACACAGAGAGAGATACTCACACACACACACACTCACACAGAGTGAGATACTCACACACACACTCACTCACACAGAGAGATACTCACACACACACTCACTCACACAGAGAGAGATTCTCACACACACACTCACTCACACAGAGAGAGATACTCACACACACACTCACTCACACAGAGAGAGATACTCACACGCACACACACTCACACAGAGTGAGATACTCACACGCACACTCACTCACACAGAGAGAGATACTCACTCACACTCACTCACACACAGAGAGAGATACACACACACACTCACTCTCACAGAGAGAGATACTCACACACACTCACTCACACAGAGAGATACTCACACACACACTCACACACACAGAGAGAGATACTCACACACACTCTCACTCACACAGAGAGAGATACTCACAAACACACTCACACACACAGAGAGAGATACTCACACACACTCACACACACATAGAGAGATACTCACACACTCACTCACTCACACAGAGAGAGATACTCACACACACTCTCACTCACACAGAGAGAGATACTCACACACAATCACTCACACAGAGATAGATACTCACACACAGTCACACACACTCACACAGAGAGATACTCACACACTCACTCACTCACACAGAGAGAGATACTCACACTCACACACTCAGTCACACAGAGAGATACTCACACACACATTCACTCACACAAAGAGAGATACTCACACACACTCACTCACAGAGAGATACTCACACACACACACACACAGAGATACTCACACACACACTCACACACAGAGAGAGATACTCACACACACACTCACTCACACAGAGAGAGATACTCACACACACACTCACTCACACAGAGAGATACTCACACACAATTACTCACACAGAGAGATACTCACACACACTCACTCACACAGAGAGAGATACACACACACTCACACAGAGAGAGATACTCACACACACACTCACTCACACAGAGAGAGATACTCACACACACTCACTCACACAGAGAGATACTCACACACACACACACTCACACAGAGAGAGATACTCACACACGCTCACTCACACAGAGAGATACTCACACACACACTCACTCACACAGAGAGAGATACTCACACACACACTCATTCACACAGAGAGATACTCACACACACACTCACACACACAGAGAGAGATACTCACACACACTCACACACACAGAAAGAGATACTCACACACACACTCACTCACACAGAGAGAGATACTCACACACACTCTCACTCACACAGAGAGAGATACTCACACACACACTCACACACAGAGAGAGATACTCACACACACAATCCATCACACAAAGAGATACTCACACACACAATCCATCACACAAAGAGATACTCACACGCACAATCCATCACACAAAGAGATACTCACACACACAATCCATCACACAGAGAGAGATAGTCACACACTCACTCACTCACACAGAGAGATACTCACACACACTCACTCACACAAAGAGAGAGATACTCACACACACACTCACTCACACAGAGAGATAGTCACACACACACTCACACAGAGAGAGATACTCACACACACTCACTCACACACAGAGATACTCACACACACACTCACTCACACAGAGAGAGATACACACACACACACTCACTCACACAGAGAGATACTCACACACACTCACTCACACAGAGAGATACTCACACACACACTCACTCACACAGAGAGAGCTACTCACACACACTCACTCACACAGAGAGATACTCACACACACACTCACTCACACAGAGAGATACTCACACACACACACACACACACACACACGTAGAGATACTCACACACACACTCACTCACACAGAGAGAGCTACTCACACACACTCACTCACACAGAGAGATACTCACACACACTCACTCACACAGAGAGATACTCACACACACACTCACTCACACAGAGAGATACTCACACACACACACACACACACACACACACAGAGATACTCACACACACTCACTCACACAGAGAGTGATACTCACACACACTCACTCACTCAGAGAGATACTCGCACACACACACACACACAGAGAGAGATAATCACACACACTCACTCACACAGATAGAGATACTGACACACACGCACTCACACAGAGAGAGATACTCACTCACACAATCCCTCACACAGAGAGAGATACTCACACACTCTCACTCACACAGAGAGAGATACTCACACACACACTCACTCACACAGAGAGAGATACTCACACACACACACACACAATCACACCGAGAGAGATACTCACACTCACACTCACACACAGAAATACTCACACACACACACTCACACAGAGAGAGATACTCACACACACACTCACTCACACAGAGAGATACTCACACACAATTTCTCACACAGAGAGATACTCATACACACTCACTCACACAGAGAGAGATACACACACACTCACTCACACAGAGAGAGATACTCACACACACACTCACTCACACAGAGAGAGATACTCACACACACACTCGCTCACACAGAGAGAGATACTCACACACACACACACTCACACAGAGAGAGATACTCACACACGCTCACTCACACAGAGAGATACTCACACACACACTCACTCACACAGAGAGAGATACTCACACACACACTCACTCACACAGAGAGATACTCACACACACACTCACACACACAGAGAGAGATACTCACACACACTCACACACACATAGAGAGATACTCACACACACACTCACTCACACAGAGAGAGATACTCACACACACTCTCACTCACACAGAGAGAGATACTCACACACAATCACTCACACAGAGAGATACTCACACACAGTCACACACACTCACACAGAGAGATACTCACACACACACTCACTCACACAGAGAGAGATACTCACACACACACACTCACTCACACAGAGAGATACTCACACACACACTCACTCACACAGAGAGAGATACTCACGCACACTCACTCACACAGAGAGATACTCACACACACTCACTCACACAGAGAGAGATACACACACACTCACTCACACAGAGAGAGATACTCACACACACACTCACTCACACAGAGAGAGATACTCACACACACTCTCACACAGAGAGATACTCACACACACACTCACTCACACAGTGAGAGATACTCACACACACACACACTCACACAGAGAGAGATACTCACACACGCTCACTCACACAGAGAGATACTCACACACACACTCACTCACACAGAGAGAGATACTCACACACACACTCACTCACACAGAGAGAGATACTCACACACACACTCACACAGAGAGAGATACTCACACACACACTCACTCACACAGAGAGAGATTCTCACACACACACTCACTCACACAGAGAGATACTCACACACACACTCACACACACAGAGAGAGATACTCACACACACTCACACACACATAGAGAGATACTCACACACAATCACTCACACAGAGATAGATACTCACACACAGTCACACACACTCACACAGAGAGATACTCACACACACACTCACTCACACAGAGAGAGATGCTCACACACACACACTCACTCACACAGAGAGATACTCACACACACACTCACTCACACAGAGAGAGATACTCACGCACACTCACTCACACAGAGAGATACTCACACACACTCACTCACACAGAGAGAGATACACACACACTCACTCACACAGAGAGAGATACTCACACACACACTCACTCACACAGAGAGAGATACTCACACACACTCTCACACAGAGAGATACTCACACACACACTCACTCACACAGTGAGAGATACTCACACACACACACACTCACACAGAGAGAGATACTCACACACGCTCACTCACACAGAGAGATACTCACACACACACTCACTCACACAGAGAGAGATACTCACACACACACTCACTCACACAGAGAGAGATACTCACACACACACTCACACAGAGAGAGATACTCACACACACACTCACTCACACAGAGAGAGATACTCACACACACACTCACTCACACAGAGAGATACTCACACACACACTCACACACACAGAGAGAGATACTCACACACACTCACACACACATAGAGAGATACTCACACACAATCACTCACACAGAGATAGATACTCACACACAGTCACACACACTCACACAGAGAGATACTCACACACACACTCACTCACACAGAGAGAGATGCTCACACACACACACTCAGTCACACAGAGAGATACTCAAACACACACACACTCATACAGAGAGAGATACTCACACACACTCTCTCACACAGAGAGATACTCACACACACACTCACTCACTCACAGAGAGAGATACTCACACACACACTCACTCACACAGAGAGATACTCACACACACACTCACTCACACAGAGAGATACTCATACACACACACACACACACACACACACAGAGATACTCACACACACGCACTCACCCAGAGAGAGATACTCACACACACACTAACTCACACAGAGATAGATACTCACACTCACTCACACAGAGAGAGATACTCACACACACACTCACTCACACAGAGAGATACTCGCACACACACTCACACACACAGAGAGAGATACTCACACACACACTCACTCACACAGAGAGAGATACTCACACACACTCAGTCACACAGAGAGATAGTCACACACACTCACTCACACAGAGAGATACTCACACACACACTCACTCACACAGAGAGATACACACACACTCACTCACTCACAGAGAGAGATACTCACACACTCACTCACTCACAGAGAGAGTTACTCACACACACACTCACTCACACAGAGAGATACTCACACACACACACACACACACACACAGAGATACTCACACACACTCACTCACACAGAGATTGATACTCACACACACTCACTCACTCAGAGAGATACCCGCACACACACACACACACACACAGAGAAACTCACACACACACTCACTCACACAGATAGAGATACTCACACACACACTCACTCACACAGAGAGATACTCACACACACACACACACAGAGAGAGATACTCACACACACACTCACTCACACAGATAGAGATACTCACAGACACTCACTCACACAGAGAGATATACTCACACACACAATCCCTCACACAGAGAGAGATACTCACACACACACACTCACACAGAGAGAGATACTCACACACACACTCACTCACACAGAGAGATACTCACACACAATTTCTCACACAGAGAGATACTCACACACACTCACACACACAGAGAGAGATACTCACACACACACTCACTCACACAGACAGAGATACACACACACTCACTCACACAGAGAGAGATACTCACACACACTCACTCACACAGACAGAGATACACACACACTCACTCACACAGAGAGAGATACTCACACACACACTCACTCACACTGAGAGAGATACTCACACACACACACACTCACACAGAGAGAGATACTCACACACGCTCACTCACACAGAGAGATACTCACACACACATTCACTCACACAGAGAGATACTCACACACACACTCACACACACAGAGAGAGATACTCACACACACTCACACACACATAGAGAGATACTCACACACACACTCACTCACACAGAGAGAGATACTCACACACAATCACTCACACACAGAGAGATACTCACACACACACTCACTCACACAGAGAGAGATACTCACACACATAATCCCTCACACAGAGAGAGATACTCACACACACACTCACTCACACAGAGAGATACTCACACACAATTTCTCACACAGAGAGATACTCACACACACTCACACACACAGAGAGAGATACTCACACACACACTCACTCACACAGACAGAGATACACACACACTCACTCACACAGAGAGAGATACTCACACACACTCACTCACTCAGACAGAGATACACACACACACACTCACACAGAGAGAGATACTCACACACGCTCACTCACACAGAGAGATACTCACACACACACTCACTCACACAGAGAGAGATACTCACACACACACTCACTCACACAGAGAGAGATACTCACACACACACTCACACAGAGAGAGATACTCACACACACACTCACTCACACAGAGAGAGATACTCACACACACACTCACTCACACAGAGAGATACTCACACACACACTCACACACACAGAGAGAGATACTCACACACACTCACACACACATAGAGAGATACTCACACACAATCACTCACACAGAGATAGATACTCACACACAGTCACACACACTCACACAGAGAGATACTCACACACACACTCACTCACACAGAGAGAGATGCTCACACACACACACTCAGTCACACAGAGAGATACTCAAACACACACTCACTCATACAGAGAGAGATACTCACACACACTCTCTCACACAGAGAGATACTCACACACACACTCACTCACTCACAGAGAGAGATACTCACACACACACTCACTCACACAGAGAGATACTCACACACACACTCACTCACACAGAGAGATACTCATACACACACACACACACACACACACACAGAGATACTCACACACACGCACTCACCCAGAGAGAGATACTCACACACACACTAACTCACACAGAGATAGATACTCACACTCACTCACACAGAGAGAGATACTCACACACACACTCACTCACACAGAGAGATACTCGCACACACACTCACACACACAGAGAGAGATACTCACACACACACTCACTCACACAGAGAGAGATACTCACACACACTCAGTCACACAGAGAGATAGTCACACACACTCACTCACACAGAGAGATACTCACACACACACTCACTCACACAGAGAGATACACACACACTCACTCACTCACAGAGAGAGATACTCACACACTCACTCACTCACAGAGAGAGTTACTCACACACACACTCACTCACACAGAGAGATACTCACACACACACACACACACACACACAGAGATACTCACACACACTCACTCACACAGAGATTGATACTCACACACACTCACTCACTCAGAGAGATACCCGCACACACACACACACACACACAGAGAAACTCACACACACACTCACTCACACAGATAGAGATACTCACACACACACTCACTCACACAGAGAGATACTCACACACACACACACACAGAGAGAGATACTCACACACACACTCACTCACACAGATAGAGATACTCACAGACACTCACTCACACAGAGAGATATACTCACACACACAATCCCTCACACAGAGAGAGATACTCACACACACACACTCACACAGAGAGAGATACTCACACACACACTCACTCACACAGAGAGATACTCACACACAATTTCTCACACAGAGAGATACTCACACACACTCACACACACAGAGAGAGATACTCACACACACACTCACTCACACAGACAGAGATACACACACACTCACTCACACAGAGAGAGATACTCACACACACTCACTCACACAGACAGAGATACACACACACTCACTCACACAGAGAGAGATACTCACACACACACTCACTCACACTGAGAGAGATACTCACACACACACACACTCACACAGAGAGAGATACTCACACACGCTCACTCACACAGAGAGATACTCACACACACATTCACTCACACAGAGAGATACTCACACACACACTCACACACACAGAGAGAGATACTCACACACACTCACACACACATAGAGAGATACTCACACACACACTCACTCACACAGAGAGAGATACTCACACACAATCACTCACACACAGAGAGATACTCACACACACACTCACTCACACAGAGAGAGATACTCACACACACAATCACTCATACAGAGAGATACTCACACACAGTCACACACACTCACACAGAGAGATACTCACACACACACTCACTCACACAGAGAGAGATACTCACACACAATCACTCACACAGAGAGATACTCGCACACAGTCACTCACACAGAGAGATACTCACACACACTCACACAGAGAGAGATACTCACACACACACACACTCACACAGAGAGATACTCACACACACACTCACTCACACAGAGAGAGATATTCACACACACACTCACTCACACAGAGAGAGATACTCACACACACACTCACTCACACAGAGAGATACACACACACTCACTCACACAGACAGAGATACACACACACTCACTCACACAGAGAGAGATACTCACACACACACTCACTCACACAGAGAGAGATACTCACACACACACACACACACACAGAGAGAGATACTCACACACAATCACTCACACAGAGAGAGATACTCACACACACACTCACTCACACAGAGAGAGATACTCACACACACACTCACTCACACAGAGAGAGATACTCACACACACACACACTCACACAGAGAGAGATACTCACACACACTCACTCACACAGAGAGATACTCACACACACTCACTCACACAGAGAGATACTCACACACACACTCACTCACACACAGAGAGATACTCACACACACACTCACTCACACAGAGAGATACACACACACTCACTCACTCACAGAGAGAGTTACTCACACACACACTCACTCACACAGAGAGATACTCACACACACACACACACACACACACACACACAGATACTCACACACACTCACTCACACAGAGAGTGATACTCACACACACTCACTCACTCAGAGAGATACTCGCACACACACACACACACAGAGAGAGATACTCACACACACACTCACTCACACAGATAGACATACTGACACACACTCACTCACACAGAGAGATATACTCACTCACACAATCCCTCACACAGAGAGAGATACTCACACACTCTCACTCACACAGAGAGAGATACTCACACACACACTAACTCACACAGAGAGAGATACTCACACACACACACACACAATCACACAGAGAGAGATACTCACACACACACACAGAAATACTCACACACACACACTCACACAGAGAGAGATACTCACACACACACTCACTCACACAGAGAGATACTCACACACAATTTCTCACACAGAGAGATACTCATACACACTCACTCACACAGAGAGAGATACACACACACTCACTCACACAGAGAGAGATACTCACACACACACTCACTCACACAGAGAGAGATACTCACACACACACTCACTCACACAGAGAGAGATACTCACACACACACACACTCACACAGAGAGAGATACTCACACACGCTCACTCACACAGAGAGATACTCACACACACGCTCACTCACACAGAGAGAGATACTCACACACACACTCACTCACACAGAGAGATACTCACACACACACTCACACACACAGAGAGAGATACTCACACACACTCACACACACATAGAGAGATACTCACACACACACTCACTCACACAGAGAGAGATACTCACACACACTCTCACTCACACAGAGAGAGATACTCACACACAATCACTCACACAGAGAGATACTCACACACAGTCACACACACTCACACAGAGAGATACTCACACACACACTCACTCACACAGAGAGAGATACTCACACACACACACTCAGTCACACAGAGAGATACTCACACACACACTCACTCACACAGAGAGAGATACTCACGCACACTCACTCACACAGAGAGATACTCACACACACTCACTCACACAGAGAGAGATACACACACTCTCACTCACACAGAGAGAGATACTCACACACACACTCACTCACACAGAGAGAGATACTCACACACACTCTCACACAGAGAGATACTCACACACACACTCACTCACACAGAGAGAGATACTCACACACACACACACTCACACAGAGAGAGATACTCACACACACACACACTCACACAGAGAGAGATACTCACACACACACTCACACAGAGAGATACTCACACACACTCACTCACACAGAGAGAGATACTCACACACACACTCACTCACACAGAGAGATACTCACACACACACTCACACACACAGAGAGAGATACTCACACGCACTCACACACACATAGAGAGATACTCACACACAATCACTCACACAGAGATAGATACTCACACACAGTCACACACACTCACACAGAGAGATACTCACACACACACTCACTCACACAGAGAGAGATACTCACACACACACACTCAGTCACACAGAGAGATACTCAAACACACACTCACTCATACAGAGAGAGATACTCACACACACTCACTCACACAGAGAGATACTCACACACACACTCACTCACTCACAGAGAGAGATACTCACACACACACTCACTCACACAGAGAGATACTCACACACACACTCACTCACACAGAGAGATACTCATACACACACACACACACACACAGAGATACTCACACACACGCACTCACACAGAGAGAGATACTCACACACAACTCACTCACACAGAGAGAGATACTCACACTCACTCACACAGAGAGAGATACTCACACACACACTCACTCACACAGAGAGATACTCGCACACACACTCACACACACAGAGAGAGATACTCACACACACTCAGTCACACAGAGAGATACTCACACACACTCACTCACACAGAGAGATACTCACACACACACTCACTCACACAGAGAGATACACACACACTCACTCACTCACAGAGAGAGATACTCACACACTCACTCACTCACAGAGAGAGTTACTCACACACACACTCACTCACACAGAGAGATACTCACACACACACACACACACACACACACACACACACACAGAGATACTCACACACACTCACTCACACAGAGAGTGATACTCACACACACTCACTCACTCAGAGAGATACTCGCACACACACACACACACACACACAGAGAAACTCACACACACTCACTCACACAGATAGAGATACTCACACACACACTCACTCACACAGAGAGATACTCACACACACACACACACACAGAGAGAGATACTCACACACACACTCACTCACACAGATAGAGATACTCACACACACTCACTCACACAGAGAGATATACTCACACACACAATCCCTCACACAGAGAGAGATACTCACACACACACACACTCACACAGAGAGAGATACTCACACACACACTCACTCACACAGAGAGATACTCACACACACTCACACAGAGAGAGATACTCACACACACACTCACTCACACTGAGAGAGATACTCACACACACACACACTCACACAGAGAGAGATACTCACACACGCTCACTCACACAGAGAGATACTCACACACACACTCACTCACACAGAGAGAGATACTCACACACACACTCACTCACACACAGAGAGATACTCACACACACACTCACTCACACAGAGAGAGATACTCACACACACACTCACTCACACAGAGAGATACTCACACACACACTCACTCACACAGAGAGAGATACTCACACACACTCACTCACACACAGAGAGATACTCACACACACACTCACTCACACAGAGAGAGATACTCACACACACAATCACTCACACAGAGAGATACTCACACACAGTCACACACACTCATACAGAGAGATACTCACACACACACTCACTCACACAGAGAGAGATACTCACACACAATCACTCACACAGAGAGATACTCACACACAGTCACTCACACAGAGAGATACTCACACACACTCACACAGAGAGAGATACTCACACACACACACACTCACACAGAGAGATACACACACACTCACTCACACAGACGGAGATACACACACACTCACTCACACAGAGAGAGATACTCACACACACACTCACTCACACAGAGAGAGATACTCACACACACACACACACACACAGAGAGAGATACTCACACACAATCACTCACACAGAGAGAGATACTCACACACACACTCACTCACACAGAGAGAGATACTCACACACACTCACTCACACACACACTAAGATACTCACACACACTCACACACAGAGAGATACTCACACACACACTCACTCACACAGAGAGAGATACTCACACACACAATCACTCACACAGAGAGATACTCACACACAGTCACACACACTCATACAGAGAGATACTCACACACACACTCACTCACACAGAGAGAGATACTCACACACAATCACTCACACAGAGAGATACTCACACACACACACACTCACACAGAGAGATACTCACACACACACTCACTCACACAGAGAGAGATATTCACACACACACTCACTCACTCAGAGAGAGATACTCACACACACACTCACTCACACAGAGAGATACACACACACTCACTCACACAGACAGAGATACACACACACTCACTCACACAGAGAGAGATACTCACACACACACTCACTCACACAGAGAGAGATACTCACACACACACACACACACACACACACACAGAGAGAGATACTCACACACAATCACTCACACAGAGAGAGATACTCACACACACACTCACTCACACAGAGAGAGATACTCACACACACACTCACTCACACAGAGAGAGATACTCACACACACACACACTCACACAGAGAGAGATACTCACACACACACTCACTCACACAGAGAGAGATACTCACACACACACACACTCACACAGAGAGAGATACTCACACACGCTCACTCACACAGAGAGATACTCACACACACACTCACTCACACAGAGAGAGATACTCACACACACACTCACTCACACAGAGAGATACTCACACACACACTCACACACACAGAGAGAGATACTCACACACACTCACACACACATAGAGAGATACTCACACACACACTCACTCACACAGAGAGAGATACTCACACACACAATCACTCACACAGAGAGATACTCACACACAGTCACACACACTCACACAGAGAGATACTCACACACACACTCACTCACACAGAGAGAGATACTCACACACGCACTCACTCACACAGAGAGATTCTCACACACACACTCACTCACACAGAGAGATACTCACACACACACTCACTCACACAGAGAGATACTCACACACACTCACTCACACAGAGAGATACTCACACACACTCACTCACACAGAGAGAGATACTCACACACACACTCACACAGAGAGAGATACTCACACACACACACAATCACACAGAGAGAGATACTCACACACACACTCACTCACACAGAGAGAGATACACACACACTCACTCACACAGAGAGAGATACTCACACACACACTCACTCACACAGAGAGAGATACTCACACACACTCTCACACAGAGAGATACTCACACACACACTCACTCACTCAGAGAGAGATACTCACACACACACACACTCACACAGAGAGAGATACTCACACACACACACACTCACACAGAGAGAGATACTCACACACAATCACACAGAGAGAGATACTCACACACACACTCACTCACACAGAGAGAGATACTCACACACACACACACAGAGAGATACTCACACACGCTCAATCACACAGAGAGATACTCACACACACACTCACTCACACAGAGAGAGATACTCACACACACACTCACTCACACAGAGAGATACTCACACACACACTCACACACACAGAGAGAGGTACTCACACACACTCACACACACATAGAGAGAGATACTCACACACACTCACACACACATAGAGAGAGATACTCACACACAATCACTCACACAGAGATAGATACTCACACACAGTCACACACACTCACACAGAGAGATACTCACACACACAAACACTCACACAGAGAGAGATACTCACACACACTCACTCACACAGAGAGATACTCACACACACACTCACTCACTCACAGAGAGAGATACACACACACACATTCACTCACACAGAGAGATACTCACACACACACTCACTCACACAGAGAGATACTCATACACACACACACACACACACACACAGAGATACTCACACACACGCACTCACACAGAGAGAGATACTCACACACACACTCACTCACACAGAGAGAGATACTCACACTCACTCACACAGAGAGAGATACTCACACACACACTCACTCACACAGAGAGATACTCGCACACACACTCACACACACAGAGAGAGATACTCACACACACACTCACTCACACAGAGAGAGATACTCACACACACTCAGTCACACAGAGAGAGATACTCACACACACACTCACTCACACAGAGAGATACACACACACTCACTCTCTCACAGAGAGTGATACTCACACACACACTCACTCACAAAGAGAGATACTCACACACACACACACACACACACACACACACAGATACTCACACACACTCACTCACACAGAGAGAAATACTCATACACACTCACTCACACAGAGATACTCACACTCACTCACACAGAGAGAGATACTCACACACACACTCACTCACACAGAGAGAGATACTCAAACACACTCACTCACACAGAAAGAGATACTCAAACACACTCTCACTCACACAGAGACAGATACTCACACACACACACACACACACACACACACAGAGATACTCACACACACTCACTCACACAGAGAGAGATACCCACACACACCTTCACTCACACAGAGAGATACTCGCACACACACTCACACACACAGAGAGAGATACTCACACACACACTCACTCACACAGAGAGAGATACTCACACACACTCACTCACACAGAGAGATACTCACACACACACTCACTCACACAGAGAGAGATACTCACACACATAATCCCTCACACAGAGAGAGATACTCACACACACACACACACACACACAGAGAGAGATACTCACACACAATCACTCACACAGAGAGAGATACTCACACACACACTCACTCACACAGAGAGAGATACTCACACACACACTCACTCACACAGAGAGAGATACTCACACACACACACACTCACACAGAGAGAGATACTCACACACACACTCACTCACACAGAGAGAGATACTCACACACACACACACTCACACAGAGAGAGATACTCACACACGCTCACTCACACAGAGAGATACTCACACACACACTCACTCACACAGAGAGAGATACTCACACACACACTCACTCACACAGAGAGATACTCACACACACACTCACACACACAGAGAGAGATACTCACACACACTCACACACACATAGAGAGATACTCACACACACACTCACTCACACAGAGAGAGATACTCACACACACAATCACTCACACAGAGAGATACTCACACACAGTCACACACACTCACACAGAGAGATACTCACACACACACTCACTCACACAGAGAGAGATACTCACACACGCACTCACTCACACAGAGAGATTCTCACACACACACTCACTCACACAGAGAGATACTCACACACACACTCACTCACACAGAGAGATACTCACACACACTCACTCACACAGAGAGATACTCACACACACTCACTCACACAGAGAGAGATACTCACACACACACTCACACAGAGAGAGATACTCACACACACACACAATCACACAGAGAGAGATACACACACACTCACTCACACAGAGAGAGATACTCACACACACACTCAATCACACAGAGAGAGATACTCACACACACACTCACTCACACAGAGAGAGATACACACACACTCACTCACACAGAGAGAGATACTCACATACACACTCACTCACACAGAGAGAGATACTCACACACACTCTCACACAGAGAGATACTCACACACACACTCACTCACTCAGAGAGAGATACTCACACACACACACACTCACACAGAGAGAGATACTCACACACACACACACTCACACAGAGAGAGATACTCACACACAATCACACAGAGAGAGATACTCACACACACACTCACTCACACAGAGAGAGATACTCACACACACACACACAGAGAGATACTCACACACGCTCAATCACACAGAGAGATACTCACACACACACTCACTCACACAGAGAGAGATACTCACACACACACTCACTCACACAGAGAGATACTCACACACACACTCACACACACAGAGAGAGGTACTCACACACACTCACACACACATAGAGAGAGATACTCACACACACTCACACACACATAGAGAGAGATACTCACACACAATCACTCACACAGAGATAGATACTCACAAACAGTCACACACACTCACACAGAGAGATACTCACACACACAAACACTCACACAGAGAGAGATACTCACACACACTCACTCACACAGAGAGATACTCACACACACACTCACTCACTCACAGAGAGAGATACTCACACACACACTCACTCACACAGAGAGATACTCACACACACACTCACTCACACAGAGAGATACTCATACACACACACACACACACACACACAGAGATACTCACACACACGCACTCACACAGAGAGAGATACTCACACACACACTCACTCACACAGAGAGAGATACTCACACTCACTCACACAGAGAGAGATACTCACACACACACTCACTCACACAGAGAGATACTCGCACACACACTCACACACACAGAGAGAGATACTCACACACACACTCACTCACACAGAGAGAGATACTCACACACACTCAGTCACACAGAGAGAGATACTCACACACACACTCACTCACACAGAGAGATACACACACACTCACTCTCTCACAGAGAGTGATACTCACACACACACTCACTCACAAAGAGAGATACTCACACACACACACACACACACACACACACACAGATACTCACACACACTCACTCACACAGAGAGAAATACTCATACACACTCACTCACACAGAGATACTCACACTCACTCACACAGAGAGAGATACTCACACACACACTCACTCACACAGAGAGAGATACTCAAACACACTCACTCACACAGAAAGAGATACTCAAACACACTCTCACTCACACAGAGACAGATACTCACACACACACACACACACACACACACAGAGATACTCACACACACTCACTCACACAGAGAGAGATACCCACACACACCTTCACTCACACAGAGAGATACTCGCACACACACTCACACACAGAGAGAGAGATACTCACACACACACTCACTCACACAGAGAGAGATACTCACACACACTCACTCACACAGAGAGATACTCACACACACACTCACTCACACAGAGAGAGATACTCACACACACACTCCATCACACAGAGAGAGATACTCACACACACAATCCATCACACACAGAGAGATACTCAGACACACACTCACACAGAGAGAGATACTCACACACACTCACTCACACAGAGAGAGATACTCACACACACACTCACACACACACAGAGAGATACTCACACACTCACTCACACACAGAGAGAGATACTCACACACACACTCACTCACACACAGAGAGAGATACTCACACACACTCACTCACACAGAGACATACTCACACACACACTCACTCACACAGAGAGATACTCACACACACTCACTCACACAGAGAGATACTCACACACACACTCACTCACAGAGAGAGATACACACACACTCACTCACTCACAGAGAGAGTTAATCACACACACACTCACTCACACAGAGAGATACTGACACACACACACACACACACACACACACACACACACAGAGATACTCACACACACTCACTCATACAGAGAGTGATACTCACACACACTCATTCACACAGAGAGATACTCGCACACACACTCACACACACAGAGAGATACTCACACAATCTCACTCACACAGAGAGAGATACTCACACACACACTCACTCACACAGAGAGATACTGACACACACACACACACACACACACACACACACACACAGAGATACTCACACACACACTCACTCACACAGAGAGAGATACTCACACACACTCACACACACATAGAGAGATACTCACACACACACTCACTCACACAGAGAGAGATACTCACACACACACTCACTCACACAGAGAGAGATACTCACACACACAATCACTCACACAGAGAGATACTCACACACACACACACTCACACAGAGAGAGATACTCACACACACACACTTAGTCACACAGAGAGAGATACTCACACACACACACACTCACACAGAGAGAGATACTCACACACACTCACACACACATAGAGAGATACTCACACACACACTCAGTCACACAGAGAGAGATACTCACACACACACTCAGTCACACAGAGAGAGATACTCACACACACACTCTCACACAGAGAGAGATACTCACACACAGTCACACAGAGAGATACTCACACACAGTCACACACACTCACACAGAGAGAGATACTCACACACACACTCACTCACACAGAGAGAGATACTCACACACACACACACTCACACAGAGAGAGATACTCACACACACACACTCAGTCACACAGAGAGAGATACTCACACACACACTCTCACACAGAGAGATACTCACACACGCTCACTCACACAGAGAGATACTAACACACACACTCACTCACACAGAGAGAGATACTCACACACACACTCACTCACACAGAGAGATACTCACACACACACTCACTCACACAGAGAGAGATACTCACACACACACTCACTCACACAGAGAGAGATACTCACACACACACTCACTCACACAGAGAGAGATACTCAAACACACTCACTCACACAGAAAGAGATACTCAAACACACTCTCACTCACACAGAGACAGATACTCACACACACACACACACACACACACACACAGAGATACTCACACACACTCACTCACACAGAGAGAGATACCCACACACACCTTCACTCACACAGAGAGATACTCGCACACACACTCACACACACAGAGAGAGATACTCACACACACACTCACTCACACAGAGAGAGATACTCACACACACTCACTCACACAGAGAGATACTCACACACACACTCACTCACACAGAGAGAGATACTCACACACATAATCCCTCACACAGAGAGAGATACTCACACACACACACACACACACACACACAGAGAGAGATACTCACACACAATCACTCACACAGAGAGAGATACTCACACACACACTCACTCACACAGAGAGAGATACTCACACACACACTCACTCACACAGAGAGAGATACTCACACACACACACACTCACACAGAGAGAGATACTCACACACACACTCACTCACACAGAGAGAGATACTCACACACACACACACTCACACAGAGAGAGATACTCACACACGCTCACTCACACAGAGAGATACTCACACACACACTCACTCACACAGAGAGAGATACTCACACACACACTCACTCACACAGAGAGATACTCACACACACACTCACACACACAGAGAGAGATACTCACACACACTCACACACACATAGAGAGATACTCACACACACACTCACTCACACAGAGAGAGATACTCACACACACAATCACTCACACAGAGAGATACTCACACACAGTCACACACACTCACACAGAGAGATACTCACACACACACTCACTCACACAGAGAGAGATACTCACACACGCACTCACTCACACAGAGAGATTCTCACACACACACTCACTCACACAGAGAGATACTCACACACACACTCACTCACACAGAGAGATACTCACACACACTCACTCACACAGAGAGATACTCACACACACTCACTCACACAGAGAGAGATACTCACACACACACTCACACAGAGAGAGATACTCACACACACACACAATCACACAGAGAGAGATACACACACACTCACTCACACAGAGAGAGATACTCACACACACACTCAATCACACAGAGAGAGATACTCACACACACACTCACTCACACAGAGAGAGATACACACACACTCACTCACACAGAGAGAGATACTCACACACACACTCACTCACACAGAGAGAGATACTCACACACACTCTCACACAGAGAGATACTCACACACACACTCACTCACTCAGAGAGAGATACTCACACACACACACACTCACACAGAGAGAGATACTCACACACACACACACTCACACAGAGAGAGATACTCACACACAATCACACAGAGAGAGATACTCACACACACACTCACTCACACAGAGAGAGATACTCACACACACACACACAGAGAGATACTCACACACGCTCAATCACACAGAGAGATACTCACACACACACTCACTCACACAGAGAGAGATACTCACACACACACTCACTCACACAGAGAGATACTCACACACACACTCACACACACAGAGAGAGGTACTCACACACACTCACACACACATAGAGAGAGATACTCACACACACTCACACACACATAGAGAGAGATACTCACACACAATCACTCACACAGAGATAGATACTCACAAACAGTCACACACACTCACACAGAGAGATACTCACACACACAAACACTCACACAGAGAGAGATACTCACACACACTCACTCACACAGAGAGATACTCACACACACACTCACTCACTCACAGAGAGAGATACTCACACACACACTCACTCACACAGAGAGATACTCACACACACACTCACTCACACAGAGAGATACTCATACACACACACACACACACACACACAGAGATACTCACACACACGCACTCACACAGAGAGAGATACTCACACACACACTCACTCACACAGAGAGAGATACTCACACTCACTCACACAGAGAGAGATACTCACACACACACTCACTCACACAGAGAGATACTCGCACACACACTCACACACACAGAGAGAGATACTCACACACACACTCACTCACACAGAGAGAGATACTCACACACACTCAGTCACACAGAGAGAGATACTCACACACACACTCACTCACACAGAGAGATACACACACACTCACTCTCTCACAGAGAGTGATACTCACACACACACTCACTCACAAAGAGAGATACTCACACACACACACACACACACACACACACACAGATACTCACACACACTCACTCACACAGAGAGAAATACTCATACACACTCACTCACACAGAGATACTCACACTCACTCACACAGAGAGAGATACTCACACACACACTCACTCACACAGAGAGAGATACTCAAACACACTCACTCACACAGAAAGAGATACTCAAACACACTCTCACTCACACAGAGACAGATACTCACACACACACACACACACACACACACAGAGATACTCACACACACTCACTCACACAGAGAGAGATACCCACACACACCTTCACTCACACAGAGAGATACTCGCACACACACTCACACACAGAGAGAGAGATACTCACACACACACTCACTCACACAGAGAGAGATACTCACACACACTCACTCACACAGAGAGATACTCACACACACACTCACTCACACAGAGAGAGATACTCACACACACACTCCATCACACAGAGAGAGATACTCACACACACAATCCATCACACACAGAGAGATACTCAGACACACACTCACACAGAGAGAGATACTCACACACACTCACTCACACAGAGAGAGATACTCACACACACACTCACACACACACAGAGAGATACTCACACACTCACTCACACACAGAGAGAGATACTCACACACACACTCACTCACACACAGAGAGAGATACTCACACACACTCACTCACACAGAGACATACTCACACACACACTCACTCACACAGAGAGATACTCACACACACTCACTCACACAGAGAGATACTCACACACACACTCACTCACAGAGAGAGATACACACACACTCACTCACTCACAGAGAGAGTTAATCACACACACACTCACTCACACAGAGAGATACTGACACACACACACACACACACACACACACACACACACAGAGATACTCACACACACTCACTCATACAGAGAGTGATACTCACACACACTCATTCACACAGAGAGATACTCGCACACACACTCACACACACAGAGAGATACTCACACAATCTCACTCACACAGAGAGAGATACTCACACACACACTCACTCACACAGAGAGATACTGACACACACACACACACACACACACACACACACACACAGAGATACTCACACACACACTCACTCACACAGAGAGAGATACTCACACACACTCACACACACATAGAGAGATACTCACACACACACTCACTCACACAGAGAGAGATACTCACACACACACTCACTCACACAGAGAGAGATACTCACACACACAATCACTCACACAGAGAGATACTCACACACACACACACTCACACAGAGAGAGATACTCACACACACACACTTAGTCACACAGAGAGAGATACTCACACACACACACACTCACACAGAGAGAGATACTCACACACACTCACACACACATAGAGAGATACTCACACACACACTCAGTCACACAGAGAGAGATACTCACACACACACTCAGTCACACAGAGAGAGATACTCACACACACACTCTCACACAGAGAGAGATACTCACACACAGTCACACAGAGAGATAATCACACACAGTCACACACACTCACACAGAGAGAGATACTCACACACACACTCACTCACACAGAGAGAGATACTCACACACACACACACTCACACAGAGAGAGATACTCACACACACACACTCAGTCACACAGAGAGAGATACTCACACACACACTCTCACACAGAGAGATACTCACACACGCTCACTCACACAGAGAGATACTAACACACACACTCACTCACACAGAGAGAGATACTCACACACACACTCACTCACACAGAGAGATACTCACACACACACTCACTCACACAGAGAGAGATACTCACACACACACTCACTCACACAGAGAGAGATACTCACACACACTCACACACACATAGAGAGATACTCACACACACACTCACTCACACAGAGAGAGATACTCACACACACAATCACTCACACAGAGAGATACTCACACACAGTCACACACACTCACACAGAGAGATACTCACACACACACTCACTCACACAGAGAGAGATACTCACACACACACTCACTCACACAGAGAGATTCTCACACACACACTCACTCACACAGAGAGATACTCACACACACTCACTCACACAGAGAGAGATACTCACACACACACTCACTCACACAGAGAGAAACTCACACACACACTCACTCACACAGAGAGAGATACTCACACACACACTCACTCACACAGAGAGATACTCACACACACACTCACTCACACAGAGAGAGATACTCACACACACACTCACACAGAGAGAGATACTCACACACACACACAATCACACAGAGAGAGATACTCACACACACACTCACTCACACAGAGAGAGATACACACACACTCACTCACACAGAGAGAGATACTCACACACACACTCACTCACACAGAGAGAGATACTCACACACACTCTCACACAGAGAGATACTCACACACACACTCACTCACACAGAGAGAGATACTCACACACACACACACTCACACAGAGAGAGATACTCACACACACACACACTCACACAGAGAGAGATACTCACACACGCTCAATCACACAGAGAGATACTCACACACACACTCACTCACACAGAGAGAGATACTCACACACACACTCACTCACACAGAGAGATACTCACACACACACTCACACACACAGAGAGAGATACTCACACACACTCACACACACATAGAGAGATACTCACACACAATCACTCACACAGAGATAGATACTCACACACAGTCACACACACTCACACAGAGAGATACTCACACACACAAACACTCACACAGAGAGAGATACTCACACACACTCACTCACACAGAGAGATACTCACACACACACTCACTCACTCACAGAGAGAGATACTCACACACACACTCACTCACACAAAGAGATACTCACACACACACTCACTCACACAGAGAGATACTCATACACACACACACACACACACACACACAGAGATACTCACACACACGCACTCACACAGAGAGAGATACTCACACACACACTCACTCACACAGAGAGAGATACTCACACTCACTCACACAGAGAGAGATACTCACACACACACTCACTCACACAGAGAGATACTCGCACACACACTCACACACACAGAGAGAGATACTCACACACACACTCACTCACACAGAGAGAGATACTCACACACACTCAGTCACACAGAGAGATACTTACACACACTCACTCACACAGAGAGATACTCACACACACACTCACTCACACAGAGAGATACACACACACTCACTCACTCACAGAGAGAGTTACTCACACACACACTCACTCACACAGAGAGATACTCACACACACACACACACACACACACACACACAGATACTCACACACACTCACTCACACAGAGAGAAATACTCATACACACTCACTCACACAGAGATACTCACACTCACTCACACAGAGAGAGATACTCACACACACACTCACTCACACAGAGAGAGATACTCACACACACTCACTCACACAGAAAGAGATACTCAAACACACTCTCACTCACACAGAGACAGATACTCACACACACACACACACACACACACACAGAGATACTCACACACACTCACTCACACAGAGAGAGATACTCACACACACCTTCACTCACACAGAGAGATACTCGCACACACACTCACACACACAGAGAGAGATACTCACACACACACACTCACACAGAGAGAGATACTCACACACACTCACTCACACAGAGAGAGATACTCACACACACACACACTCACACAGAGAGAGATACTCACACACACACACACTCACTCACACAGAGAGAGATACTCACACACACTCACTCACACACACACTCACTCACACAGAGAGAGATACTCACACACACACTCCATCACACAGAGAGATACTCACACACACAATCCATCACACAGAGAGAGATACTCACACACACACTCACACAGAGAGAGATACTCACACGCACTCACTCACACACAGAGAGATACTCACACACTCACTCACACACAGAGAGAGATACTCACACACACACACTCAGAGAGAGAGAGATACACACACACTCACTCACTCACACAGAGAGATACTCACACACACACTCACTCACACACAGAGAGAGATACTCACACACACTCACTCACACAGAGACATACTCACACACACACTCACTCACACAGAGAGATACTCACACACACTCACTCACACAGAGAGATACTCACACACACACTCACTCACAGAGAGAGATACACACATACTCACTCACTCACAGAGAGAGTTACTCACACACACACTCACTCAGACAGAGAGATACTGACACACACACACACACACACACACACACACACAGAGATACTCACACACACTCACTCACACAGAGAGTGATACTCACACACACTCACTCACACAGAGAGATACTCGCACACACACTCACACACACAGAGAGATACTCACACACACTCACTCACACAGAGAGAGATACTCACACACACACTCACTCACACAGAGAGATACTGACACACACACACACACACACACACACAGAGATACTCACACACACACTCACTCACACAGAGAGAGATACTCACACACACTCACTCACACAGAGAGCGATACTCACACACAGTCACTCACACAGAGAGAGATACTCACACACACAATCCCTCACACAGAGAGAGATACTCACACACACTCACTCACACAGAGAGAGATACACACACACTCACTCACACAGAGACAGATACTCACACACACACACTCACTCACACAGAGAGAGATTCTCACACACACACTCACTCAAACAGAGAGAGATACTCACACACACACTAACTCACACAGAGAGAGATACTCACACACACACACACTCACACAGAGTGAGATACTCACACACACACTCACTCACACAGAGAGAGATACTCACACACACACTCACACACACAGAGATACTCACACACACTCACTCACACAGAGAGAGATACTCACACACTCACTCACTCACTCACAGAGAGAGATACTCACACACACTCACTCACACAGAGAGAGATACTCACACACACTCACTCACACAGAGAGATACTCACACACACACTCACTGACACAGAGAGAGATACTCACACACACACTCACTCACACAGACAGATACTCACACACACACTCACACACAGAGAGAGATACTCACAAACACACTCACTCACACAGAGAGATACTCACACACACACACACTCACACAGAGAGAGATACTCACACACAATTACTCACACAGAGAGATACTCACACACACTCACTCACACAGAGAGAGATACTCACACACAGACTCACTCACACAGAGAGAGATACTCACACACACTCTCACTCACACAGAGAGAGATACTCACACACACACTCACACACAGAGAGAGATACTCACACACACTCACACAGAGAGATACTCACCCACACTCACTCACACAGAGAGATACTCGCACACACACTCACACACAGAGAGAGATACTCACACACACACTCACTCACACAGATAGAGATACTCACACACACTCACTCACACAGATAGAGATACTCACACACACTCACTCACACAGAGAGAGATACTCACACACACAATCCATCACACAGAGAGAGATACTCACACACACTCACTCACACAGAGAGAGATACTCACACACACACTCACTCACACAGAGAGAGATACGCACACACACACACAATCACACAGAGATACTCACACTCACACACACACACAGAGATACTCACACACACACACTCTCACAGAGAGCGATACTCACATACACACTCACTCACACAGAGAGATACTCACACACAATTTCTCACACAGAGAGATACTCACACACACTCACTCACACAGAGAGAGATACACACACACTCACTCACACAGAGAGAGATACTCACACACACACTCAATCACACAGAGAGATACTCACACACACACTCACTCACACAGAGAGAGATACTCACACACGCTCACTCACACAGAGAGATACTCACACACACACTCACTCACACAGAGAGAGATACTCACACACACACTCACTCACACACAGAGATACTCACACACACACTCACTCACACAGATAGAGATACTCACACACACTCACTCACACAGAGAGATACTCACACACACACTCACTCACACAGAGAGAGATACTCACACACACTCACTCACACAGAGAGAGATACTCACACACATAATCCCTCACACAGAGAGAGATACTCACACACACTCACTCACACAGAGAGAGATACTCACACACACACTCACTCACACAGAGAGAGATACTCACACACACTCACACACACACAGAGAGATACTCACACACACACTCACTCACACAGAGAGAGATACTCACACACACTCTCACTCACACAGAGAGAGATACTCACACACACACTCACACACAGAGAGAGATACTCACACACACTCACTCACACAGAGAGATACTCACACACACACACACTCACACAGAGAGAGATACTCACACACAATTACTCACACAGAGAGATACTCACACACACTCACTCACACAGAGAGAGATACTCACACACAGACTCACTCACACAGAGAGAGATACTCACACACACTCTCACTCACACAGAGAGAGATACTCACACACACACTCACACACAGAGAGAGATACTCACACACACTCACACAGAGAGATACTCACCCACACTCACTCACACAGAGAGATACTCGCACACACACTCACACACAGAGAGAGATACTCACACACACACTCACTCACACAGATAGAGATACTCACACACACTCACTCACACAGATAGAGATACTCACACACACTCACTCACACAGAGAGAGATACTCACACACACAATCCCTCACACAGAGAGAGATACTCACACACACTCACTCACACAGAGAGAGATACTCACACACACACTCACTCACACAGAGAGAGATACGCACACACACACACAATCACACAGAGATACTCACACTCACACACACACACAGAGATACTCACACACACACACTCTCACACAGAGAGATACTCACACACACTCACTCACACAGAGAGAGATACACACACACTCACTCACACAGAGAGAGATACTCACACACACACTCAATCACACAGAGAGATACTCACACACACACTCACTCACACAGAGAGATATACTCACACACGCTCACTCACACAGAGAGATACTCACACACACACTCACTCACACAGAGAGAGATACTCACACACACACTCACTCACACACAGAGATACTCACACACACACTCACTCACACAGATAGAGATACTCACACACACTCACACAGAGAGATACTCACACACACACTCACTCACACAGAGAGAGATACTCACACACACTCACTCACACAGAGAGAGATACTCACACACATAATCCCTCACACAGAGAGAGATACTCACACACACTCACTCACACAGAGAGAGATACTCACACACACACTCACTCACACAGAGAGAGATACTCACACACACACACAATCACACAGAGAGGGATACTCACACTCACACACACACACAGAGATACTCACACACACACACTCAGACAGAGAGAGATACTCACTCACACACTCACTCACACAGAGAGATACTCACACACAATTTCTCATACAGAGAGATACACACACACTCACTCACACAGAGAGAGATTCTCACACACACACTCACTCACACAGAGAGAGATACTCACACACGCTCACTCACACAGAGAGATACTCACACACACACTCACTCACACAGAGAGATACTCACACACACACTCACACACACAGAGAGAGATACTCACACACACTCACACACACATAGAGAGATACTCACACACACACTCACTCACACAGAGAGAGATACTCACACACACTCTCACTCACACAGAGAGAGATACTCACACACAATCACTCACACAGAGATAGATACTCACACACAGTCACACACACTCACACAGAGAGATACTCACACACACACTCACTCACACAGAGAGAGATACTCACACACACTCACTCAGTCACACAGAGAGATACTCACACACACACTCACTCACACAGAGAGAGATACTCACACACACACACACTCAGTCACACAGAGAGATACTCACACACACACTCACTCACACAGAGAGAGATACTCACACACACTCACTCACACAGAGAGATACTCACACACACTCACTCACACAGAGAGAGATACACACACACTCACTCACTCACACAGAGAGAGATACTCACACACACACTCACTCACACAGAGAGAGATACTCATTCACACACTCACACAGAGAGATACTCACACACACACTCACTCACACAGAGAGAGATACTCACACACACACTCACTCACACAGAGAGAGATATTCACACACACACTCACTCACACAGAGAGAGATACTCACACACACTTACTCACACAGAGAGATACTCACACACACACTCACTCACACAGAGACAGATACTCAAACACACACACTCACACAGAGAGAGATACTCACACACACACACACTCACACAGAGAGAGATACTCACACACACTCACTCACTCACATAGAGAGAGATACTCACACACACTCTCACTCACACACACAGAGATACTCACACACACACTCACACTCACACAGAGAGATACTCACACACGCTCACTCACACAGAGATACTCACACACACACTCACTCACACAGAGAGAGATACTCACACACACACTCACTCACACAGAGAGATACTCACACACACACTCACACACACAGAGAGAGATACTCACACACACTCACACACACATAGAGAGATACTCACACACACACTCACTCACACAGAGAGAGATACTCACACACACTCTCACTCACACAGAGAGAGATACTCACACACACACACTCATCACACAGAGAGATACTCACACACACACTCACTCACACAGAGAGAGATACTCACACACACTCACTCACACAGAGAGATACTCACACACACAGTCACTCACTCACAGAGAGAGTTACTCACACACACACTCACTCACACAGAGAGATACTCATACACACACACACACACACACACACACACACAGATACTCACACACACGCACTCACACAGAGAGAGATACTCACACACACTCACTCACACAGAGAGAGATACTCACACTCACTCACACAGAGAGAGATACTCACACACACACTCACTCACACAGAGAGAGAAACTCACACACACACTCACTCACACAGAGAGAGATACTCACACACACACTCACTCACACAGAGAGAGATACTCACACTCACTCACACAGAGAGAGATACTCACACACACACTCACTCACACAGAGAGAGAAACTCACACACACACTCACTCACACAGAGAGAGATACTCACACACAACTACTCACTCACACAGAGAGATACTCACACACACTCACTCACACAGAGAGAGATACTCACAAACACACTCACACACACAGAGAGAGATACTCACACACACTCACACACACATAGAGAGATACTCACACACACACTCACTCACACAGAGAGAGATACTCACACACACTCTCACTCACACAGAGAGAGATACTCACACACAATCACTCACACAGAGATAGATACTCACACACAGTCACACACACTCACACAGAGAGATACTCACACACACACTCACTCACACAGAGAGAGATACTCACACACACACTCACTCACACAGAGAGATACTCACACACACACAATTACTCACAGAGAGAGATACTCACACACACTCACTCACACAGAGAGAGATACTCACACACACTCTCACTCACACAGAGAGAGATACTCACACACGCTCACTCACACAGAGAGAGATACTCACACACACACTCACTCACACAGAGAGAGATACTCACACACACACTCACTCACACAGAGAGAGATACTCACACACACACACTCAGTCACACAGAGAGATACTCACACACACACTCACTCACACAGAGAGAGATACTCACACACACTCACTCACAGAGAGATACTCACACACACACTCACTCACTCACAGAGAGAGTTACTCACACACACACTCACTCACACAGAGAGATACTCACACACACACACACACACACACACAGAGATACTCACACACACGCACTCACACAGAGAGAGATACACACACTCACTCACACAGAGAGTGATACTCACACTCACTCACACAGAGAGAGATACTCACACACACACTCACTCACACAGAGAGAGATACTCACACACACACACTCACTCACACAGAGACAGATACTCACACACACACACACACAGATACTCACACACACTAACTCACACAGAGAGAGATACTCACACACACTCACTCACAGAGAGATACTCACACACACACTCACTCACTCACAGAGAGAGTTACTCACACACACACTCACTCACACAGAGAGATACTCACACACACACACACACACACACACAGAGATACTCACACACACGCACTCACACAGAAAGAGATAAACACACTCACTCACACAGAGAGATACTCGCACACACACTCACACACACAGAGAGAGATACTCACACACACACTCACTCACACAGAGAGAGATACTCACACACACTCACTCACACAGAGAGAGATACTCACACACACTCACTCAGAGAGAGAGAGATACTCACACACACTCACTCACACAGTGAGATACTCACACACACACACACACACACAGAGATACTCACACACACTCACTCACACAGAGAGTGATACTGCCACGCACACTCACTCACACAGTGAGATACTCACACACACTCACTCACACAGAGAGAGATACACACACACTCACTCACACAGAGAGAGATACTCACACACACTCACTCACAAAGAGAGAAACTCACACACACTCACTCACACAGAGAGAGATACACACACACTCACTCACTCACACAGAGAGAGATACTCACACACACACTCACTCACACAGAGAGAGAGACTCACTCACACACTCACACAGAGAGATACTCACACACACACTCACTCACACAGAGAGAGATACTCACACACACACTCACTCACACAGAGAGAGATATTCACACACACACTCACTCACACAGAGAGAGATACTCACACACACTTACTCACACAGAGAGATACTCACACACACACTCACTCACACAGAGACAGATACTCACACACACACACACTCACACAGAGAGACATACTCACACACACACACACTCACACAGAGAGATACTCACACACACACTCACTCACACAGTGAGATACTCACTCACACTCACTCACACAGAGAGATACTCACACACACTCACTCACACAGAGAGATACTCACACACACACACACTCACACAGAGAGAGATACTCACACACACTCACTCACACAGAGAGAGATACTCACACACACACTCACTCACACAGAGAGAGATACTCACACACACACTCACACACACAGAGAGAGATACTCACACACACTCACTCACACAGAGAGAGATATTCACACACACTCACTCACACAGAGAGAGATACTCACACACACACACACTCACACAGAGAGAGATACTCACACACACACTCACTCACACACAGAGAGATACTCACACACACACACACTCACACAGAGAGAGATACTCACACACGCTCACTCACACAGAGAGATACTCACACACACACTCACACACACAGAGAGATACTCACACACACTCACACACACACACAGAGATACTCACACACACACTCACTCACACAGAGAGAGATACTCACACACACACTCACTCACACAGAGAGATACTCACACACACACTCACACACACAGAGAGAGATACTCACACACACTCACACACACATGGAGAGATACTCACACACACACTCACTCACACAGAGAGAGATACTCACACACACTCTCACTCACACAGAGAGAGATACTCACACACAATCACTCACACAGAGAGAGATACTCACACACACACTCACTCAAACAGAGAGAGATACTCACACACACACACTCAGTCACACAGAGAGATACTCACACACACACTCACTCACACAGAGAGAGATACTCACACACACTCACTCACACAGAGAGATACTCACACACACAGTCACTCACTCACAGAGAGAGTTACTCACACACACACTCACTCACACAGAGAGATACTCATTCACACACACACACACACACACACACACAGAGATAGTCACACACACGCACTCACACAGAGAGAGATACTCACACACACTCACTCACACAGAGAGAGATACTCACACACACTCACTCACACAGAGAGAGATACTCACACACACTCACTCACAGAGAGAGAGATACTCACACACACTCACTCACACAGTGAGATACTCACACATACTCACTCACACACACAGAGAGAGATACACACACACTCACTCACTCACACAGAGAGAGATACTCACACACACACTCACTCACACAGAGAGTGATACTGCCACGCACACTCACTCACACAGTGAGATACTCACACACACTCACTCACACACACAGAGAGAGATACTCACACACACTCACTCAGTCACATAGAGAGATACTCACTCACACAGAGACAGATACTCACACACACACACACACACACACACACACACAGAGATACTCACACACACACAGTCACACAGAGACAGATACTCACACACACACAGAGAGATACTCACACACACTCACTCACACAGAGAGAGATACTCACACACACCTTCACTCACACAGAGAGATAGTCACACACACACTCACACACACAGAGAGAGATACTCACACACACACTCACTCACACAGAGAGAGATACTCACACACACTCACTCACACAGAGAGATACTCACACACACACTCACTCACACAGAGAGATACTCACACACACACTCACTCACACAGAGAGATACTCACACACACACACACACACACACAGATACTCACACACACGCACTCACACAGAGAGAGATACTCACACACACTCACTCACACAGAGAGAGATACTCACACTCACTCACACAGAGAGAGATACTCACACACACTCACACACACAGAGAGATACTCACACTCACTCACACAGAGAGAGATACTCACACACACTCACTCACACAGAGAGATACTCACACACACACTCACTCACACAGAGAGTGATACTCACACACACACACACACACACAGAGATACTCACACACACGCACTCACACAGAGAGAGATACTCACACACACTCACTCACACAGAGAGAGATACTCACAAACACACTCACTCACACAGAGAGAGATACTCACACACACACTCACTCACACAGAGAGATACTCACACACACACTCACACACACAGAGAGAGATACTCACACACACTCACACACACATAGAGAGATACTCACACACACACTCACTCACACAGAGAGAGATACTCACACACACTCTCACTCACACAGAGAGAGATACTCACACACAATCACTCACACAGAGATAGATACTCACACACACACTCACTCACACAGAGAGATACTCACACACAGTCACACACACTCACACAGAGAGATACTCACACACACACTCACTCACACGGAGAGAGATACTCACACACACACACTCAGTCACACAGAGAGATACTCACACACACACTCACTCACACAGAGAGAGATACTCACACACACTCACTCACAGAGAGATACTCACACACACACTCACTCACTCACAGAGAGAGTTACTCACACACACACTCACTCACACAGAGAGATACTCACACACACACACACACACACACACAGAGATACTCACACACACGCACTCACACAGAGAGAGATACACACACTCACTCACACAGAGAGTGATACTCACACTAACTCACACAGAGAGAGATACTCACACACACACTCACTCACACAGAGAGAGATACTCACACACACACACTCACTCACACAGAGACAGATACTCACACACACACACACACAGATACTCACACACACTCACTCACACAGAGAGAGATACTCACACACACTCACTCACAGAGAGATACTCACACACACACTCACTCACTCACAGAGAGAGTTACTCACACACACACTCACTCACACAGAGAGATACTCACACACACACACACACACACACACACAGAGATACTCACACACACGCACTCACACAGAGAGAGATACACACACTCACTCACACAGAGAGTGATACTCACACTCACTCACACAGAGAGATACTCGCACACACACTCACACACACAGAGAGAGATACTCACACACACACTTACTCACACAGAGAGAGATACTCACACACACTCACTCACACAGAGAGAGATACTCACACACACACTCACTCACACAGAGAGAGATACTCACACACACACTCACTCACACAGAGAGAGATACTCACACACACACTCACTCACACAGAGAGAGATACTCACACACACACTCACTCACACAGAGAGAGATACTCACACACACACTCACTCACACAGAGAGAGATACTCACACACACACTCACTCACACAGAGAGAGATACTCACACACACACTCACTCACACAGAGAGAGATACTCACACACACACTCACTCACACAGAGAGAGATACTCACACACACACTCACTCACACAGAGAGAGATACTCACACACACTCACTCAGAGAGAGAGATACACTCACTCACACAGAGAGAGATACTCACACACACTCACTCACACAGAGAGAGATACTCACACACAATCACACAGAGAGAGATACTCACACTCACACTCACACATTGAGATACTCACACACACACTCACTCACACAGAGAGAGATACTCACACACACACTCACTCACACAGAGAGAGATACTCACACACACACTCACACACACATAGAGAGATACTCACACACACACTCACTCACACAGAGAGAGATACTCACACACACACTCACTCACACACAGAGAGATTCTCACACACACACTCACTCACACAGAGAGAGATACTCACACACACTCACTCACACAGAGAGAGATTCTCACACACACACTCACACACAGAGAGAGATACTCACACACACACTCACTCACACAGAGAGAGATACTCACACACACACTCACTCACACAGAGAGAGATACTCACACACACACTCACTCACACAGAGAGAGATACTCACACACACTCACTCAGAGAGAGAGATACACTCACTCACACAGAGAGAGATACTCACACACACTCACTCACACAGAGAGAGATACTCACACACAATCTCACAGAGAGAGATACTCACACTCACACTCACACATTGAGATACTCACACACACACTCACTCACACAGAAGAAGATACTCACACACACACTCACTCACACAGAGAGAGATACTCACACACACACTCACACACACATAGAGAGATACTCACACACACACTCACTCACACAGAGAGAGATACTCACACACACACTCACTCACACACAGAGAGATTCTCACACACACACTCACTCACACAGAGAGATACTCACACACACTCACTCACACAGAGAGAGATACTCACACACACTCACTCACACAGAGAGAGATACTCACACACACACTCACTCACACAGAGAGAGATACTCACACACACTCACTCACACAGAGAGAGATATTCACACACACTCTCTCACACAGAGAGATACTCACACACACTCACTCACACAGAGAGATACACACACACTCACTCACACAGAGAGAGATACTCACACACACTCACACAAAGAGACATACTCACACACACACTCACTCACACAGAGAGAGATACTCACACACACACTCACTCACACACAGAGAGATACTCACACACACACTCACTCACACAGAGAGATACTCACACACACTCACTCACACAGAGAGAGATATACAGACACTCACACAGAGAGAGATACTCACACACACACTCACTCACACAGATAGAGATACTCACACACGCTCACTCACACAGAGAGATACTCACACACACACTCACTCACACAGAGAGAGATACTCACACACACACTCACTCACGCAGAGAGATACTCACACACACACTCACTCACACACAGAGAGAGATACTCACACACACACTCACTCACACAGATAGAGATACTCACACACGCTCACTCACACAGAGAGATACTCACACACACACTCACTCACACAGAGAGAGATACTCACACACACACTCACTCACGCAGAGAGATACTCACACACACACTCACACACACAGAGAGAGATACTCACACACACTCACACACACAGAGAGAGATACTCACTCACACTCTCACTCACACAGAGAGAGATACTCACACACACACTCACACACAGAGAGAGATACTCACACACACTCACTCACAAAGAGAGATACTCACACACACACACACTCACACAGAGAGAGATACTCACACACAATTACTCACACAGAGAGATACTCACACACACTCACTCACACAGAGAGAGATACTCACACACAGACTCACTCACACAGAGAGAGATACTCACACACACTCTCACTCACACAGAGAGAGATACTCACACACACACTCACACACAGAGAGAGATACTCACACACACTCACACAGAGAGATACTCACCCACACTCACTCACACAGAGAGATACTCGCACACACACTCACACACAGAGAGAGATACTCACACACACACTCACTCACACAGATAGAGATACTCACACACACTCACTCACACAGATAGAGATACTCACACACACTCACTCACACAGAGAGAGATACTCACACACACAATCCCTCACACAGAGAGAGATACTCACACACACACACTCTCACAGAGAGAGATACTCACATACACACTCACTCACACAGAGAGATACTCACACACAATTTCTCACACAGAGAGATACTCACACACACTCACTCACACAGAGAGAGATACACACACACTCACTCACACAGAGAGAGATACTCACACACACACTCAATCACACAGAGAGATACTCACACACACACTCACTCACACAGAGAGAGATACTCACACACGCTCACTCACACAGAGAGATACTCACACACACACTCACTCACACAGAGAGAGATACTCACACACACTCACTCACACACAGAGATACTCACACACACACTCACTCACACAGATAGAGATACTCACACACACTCACTCACACAGAGAGATACTCACACACACACTCACTCACACAGAGAGAGATACTCACACACACTCACTCACACAGAGAGAGATACTCACACACATAATCCCTCACACAGAGAGAGATACTCACACACACTCACTCACACAGAGAGAGATACTCACACACACACTCACTCACACAGAGAGAGATACTCACACACACTCACACACACAGAGAGATTTACTCACACACACACTCACTCACACAGAGAGAGATACTCACACACACTCACTCACACAGAGAGAGATCCTCACACACACACTCACTCACACAGAGAGAGATACTCACACACACACACAATCACACAGACAGGGATACTCACACTCACACACACACACAGAGATACTCACACACACACACTCAGACAGAGAGAGATACTCACACACACACTCACTCACACAGAGAGATACTCACACACAATTTCTCACACAGAGAGATACACACACACTCACTCACACAGAGAGAGATTCTCACACACACACTCACTCACACAGGGAGAGATACTCACACACACTCACTCACACAGAGAGAGATACTCACACACGCTCACTCACACAGAGAGATAATCACACACACACTCACTCACACAGAGAGATACTCACACACACACTCACACACACAGAGAGAGATACTCACACACACTCACACACACATAGAGAGATACTCACACACACACTCACTCACACAGAGAGAGATACTCACACACACTCTCACTCACACAGAGAGAGATACTCACACACAATCACTCACACAGAGATAGATACTCACACACAGTCACACACACTCACACAGAGAGATACTCACACACACACTCACTCACACAGAGAGAGATACTCACACACCCTCACTCAGTCACACAGAGAGATACTCACACACACACTCACTCACACAGAGAGAGATACTCACACACACACACACTCAGTCACACAGAGAGATACTCACACACACACTCACTCACACAGAGAGAGATACTCACACACACTCACTCACACAGAGAGATACTCACACACACTCACTCACACAGAGAGAGATACACACACACTCACTCACTCACACAGAGAGAGATACTCACACACACACTCACTCACACAGAGAGAGATACTCACTCACACACTCACACAGAGAGATACTCACACACACACTCACTCACACAGAGAGAGATACTCACACACACTCTCACTCACACAGAGAGAGATATTCACACACACACTCACTCACACAGAGAGAGATACTCACACACACTTACTCACACAGAGAGATACTCACACACACACTCACTCACACAGAGACTGATACTCACACACACACACACTCACACAGAGAGAGATACTCACACACACACTCACACAGAGAGATACTCACACACACACTCACTCACACAGAGACAGATACTCACACACACACACACTCACACAGAGAGAGATACTCACACACACACACACTCACACAGAGAGAGATACTCACACACGCTCACTCACACAGAGAGATACTCACACACACACTCACTCACACAGAGAGAGATACTCACACACACACTCACTCACACAGAGAGATACTCACACACACACTCACACACACAGAGAGAGATACTCACACACACTCACACACACATAGAGAGATACTCACACACACACTCACTCACACAGAGAGAGATACTCACACACACTCTCACTCACACAGAGAGAGATACTCACACACAATCACTCACACAGAGAGAGATACTCACACACACACTCACTCAAACAGAGAGATACTCACACACACACTCACTAACACAGAGAGAGATACTCACACACACTCACTCACACAGAGAGATGCTCACACACACAGTCACTCTCTCACAGAGAGAGTTACTCACACACACACTCACTCACACAGAGAGATACTCATACACACACACACACACACACACACACACACAGAGATACTCACACACACGCACTCACACAGAGAGAGATACTCACACACACTCACTCACACAGAGAGAGATACTCACACTCACTCACACAGAGAGAGATACTCACACACGCACTCACTCACACAGAGAGAGAAACTCACACACACTCACTCACACAGAGAGAGATACTCACAAACACACACACACACAGAGAGAGATACTCACACACACTCACACACACATAGAGAGATACTCACACACACACTCACTCACACAGAGAGAGATACTCACACACACTCTCACTCACACAGAGAGAGATACTCACACACAATCACTCACACAGAGATAGATACTCACACACAGTCACACACACTCACACAGAGAGATACTCACACACACACTCACTCACACAGAGAGAGATACTCACACACACACACTCAGTCACACAGAGAGATACTCACACACACACTCACTCACACAGAGAGAGATACTCACACACAGTCACTCACAGAGAGATACTCACACACACACTCACTCACTCACAGAGAGAGTTACTCACACACACACTCACTCACACAGAGAGATACTCACACACACACACACACACACACACAGAGATACTCACACACACGCACTCACACAGAGAGAGATACACACACTCACTCACACAGAGAGTGATACTCACACTCACTCACACAGAGAGAGATACTCACACACACACTCTCTCACACAGAGAGAGATACTCACACACACACACTCACTCACACAGAGACAGATACTCACACACACACACACACAGATACTCACACACACTCACTCACACAGAGAGAGATACTCACACACACTCACTCACAGAGAGATACTCACACACACACTCACTCACTCACAGAGAGAGTTACTCACACACACACTCACTCACACAGAGAGATACTCACACACACACACACACACACACACAGAGATACTCATACACACGCACTCACACAGAGAGAGATACACACACTCACTCACACAGAGAGTGATACTCACACTCACTCACACAGAGAGATACTCGCACACACACTCACACACACAGAGAGAGATACTCACACACACACTCACTCACACAGAGAGAGATACTCACACACACTCACTCACACAGAGAGAGATACTCACACACACTCACTCAGAGAGAGAGAGATACACACACACTCACTCACACACACAGAGAGAGATACTCACACACACACTCACTCACACAGAGAGAGATACTCACACACACACTCACACACACAGAGAGAGATACTCACACACAATCACACAGAGAGAGATACTCACACTCACACTCACACATTGAGATACTCACACACACACTCACTCACACAGAGAGAGATACTCACACACACTCACTCACACAGAGAGAGATACTCACACACACACTCACTCACACAGAGAGAGATACTCACACACACACTCACTCACACAGAGAGATACTCACACACACACACACACACACACAGAGAGAGATACTCACACACACTCACACTCACACATTGAGATACTCACACACACACTCACTCACACAGAGAGAGATACTCACACACACACTCACTCACACAGAGAGATACTCACACACAACTACTCACACAGAGAGATACTCACACACACTCACTCACACAGAGAGAGATACACAGACACTCACACAGAGAGAGATACTCACACACACACTCACTCACACAGAGAGAGATACTCACACACACACTCACTCACACAGAGAGAGATACTCACACACACACTCACTCACACAGAGAGAGATACTCACACACACACTCACTCACACAGAGAGAGATACTCACACACACACTCACCTAGAGAGAGATACTCACACACACACTCACTCACACACAGAGAGAGATACTCACACACACACTCACTCACACAGATAGAGATACTCACACACGCTCACTCACACAGAGAGATACTCACACACACACTCACTCACACAGAGAGAGATACTCACACACACACTCACTCACGCAGAGAGATACTCACTCACTCACGCAGAGAGATACTCACACACACACTCACACACACAGAGAGAGATACTCACACACACTCACACACACAGAGAGAGATACTCACACACACACTCACTCACACAGAGAGAGATACTCACACACACTCTCACTCACACAGAGAGAGATACTCACACACACACTCACACACAGAGAGAGATACTCACACACACTCACTCACACAGAGAGAGAGACTCACACACAATTACTCACACAGAGAGATACTCACACACACTCACTCACACAGAGAGAGATACTCACACACAGACTCACTCACACAGAGAGAGATACTCACACACACTCTCACTCACACAGAGAGAGATACTCACACACACACTCACACACAGAGAGAGATACTCACACACACTCACACAGAGAGATACTCACCCACACTCACTCACACAGAGAGATACTCGCACACACACTCACACACAGAGAGAGATACTCACACACACACTCACTCACACAGATAGAGATACTCACACACACTCACTCACACAGATAGAGATACTCACACACACTCACTCACACAGAGAGAGATACTCACACACACAATCCCTCACACAGAGAGAGATACTCACACACACTCACTCACACAGAGAGAGAATCTCACACACACACTCACTCACACAGAGAGAGATACGCACACACACACACAATCACACAGAGATACTCACACTCACACACACACACAGAGATACTCACACACACACACTCTCACAGAGAGAGATACTCACATACACACTCACTCACACAGAGAGATACTCACACACAATTTCTCACACAGAGAGATACTCACACACACTCACTCACACAGAGAGAGATACACACACACTCACTCACACAGAGAGAGATACTCACACACACACTCAATCACACAGAGAGATACTCACACACACACTCACTCACACAGAGAGAGATACTCACACACGCTCACTCACACAGAGAGATACTCACACACACACTCACTCACACAGAGAGAGATACTCACACACACTCACTCACACACAGAGATACTCACACACACACTCACTCACACAGATAGAGATACTCACACACACTCACTCACACAGAGAGATACTCACACACACACTCACTCACACAGAGAGAGATACTCACACACACTCACTCACACAGAGAGAGATACTCACACACATAATCCCTCACACAGAGAGAGATACTCACACACACTCACTCACACAGAGAGAGATACTCACACACACACTCACTCACACAGAGAGAGATACTCACACACACTCACACACACAGAGAGATTTACTCACACACACACTCACTCACACAGAGAGAGATACTCACACACACTCACTCACACAGAGAGAGATACTCACACACACACTCACTCACACAGAGAGAGATACTCACACACACACACAATCACACAGACAGGGATACTCACACTCACACACACACACAGAGATACTCACACACACACACTCAGACAGAGAGAGATACTCACACACACACTCACTCACACAGAGAGATACTCACACACAATTTCTCACACAGAGAGATACACACACACTCACTCACACAGAGAGAGATTCTCACACACACACTCACTCACACAGGGAGAGATACCCACACACACTCACTCACACAGAGAGAGATACTCACACACGCTCACTCACACAGAGAGATACTCACACACACACTCACTCACACAGAGAGATACTCACACACACACACACACACACAGAGAGAGATACTCACACACACTCACACACACATAGAGAGATACTCACACACACACTCACTCACACAGAGAGAGATACTCACACACACTCTCACTCACACAGAGAGAGATACTCACACACAATCACTCACACAGAGATAGATACTCACACACAGTCACACACACTCACACAGAGAGATACTCACACACACACTCACTCACACAGAGAGAGATACTCACACACCCTCACTCAGTCACACAGAGAGATACTCACACACACACTCACTCACACAGAGAGAGATACTCACACACACACACACTCAGTCACACAGAGAGATACTCACACACACACTCACTCACACAGAGAGAGATACTCACACACACTCACTCACACAGAGAGATACTCACACACACTCACTCACACAGAGAGAGATACACACACACTCACTCACTCACACAGAGAGAGATACTCACACACACACTCACTCACACAGAGAGAGATACTCACTCACACACTCACACAGAGAGATACTCACACACACACTCACTCACACAGAGAGAGATACTCACACACACTCTCACTCACACAGAGAGAGATATTCACACACACACTCACTCACACAGAGAGAGATACTCACACACACTTACTCACACAGAGAGATACTCACACACACACTCACTCACACAGAGACTGATACTCAAACACACACACACTCACACAGAGAGAGATAGTCACACACACACACACTCACACAGAGAGAGATACTCACACACGCTCACTCACACAGAGAGATACTCACACACACACTCACTCACACAGAGAGAGATACTCACACACACACTCACTCACACAGAGAGATACTCACACACACACTCACACACACAGAGAGAGATACTCACACACACTCACACACACATAGAGAGATACTCACACACACACTCACTCACACAGAGAGAGATACTCACACACACTCTCACTCACACAGAGAGAGATACTCACACACAATCACTCACACAGAGACAGATACTCACACACACACTCACTCAAACAGAGAGAGATACTCACACACACACACTCAGTCACACAGAGAGATACTCACACACACACTCACTAACACAGAGAGAGATACTCACACACACTCACTCACACAGAGAGATGCTCACACACACAGTCACTCTCTCACAGAGAGAGTTACTCACACACACACTCACTCACACAGAGAGATACTCATACACACACACACACACACACACACACACAGAGATACTCACACACACGCACTCACACAGAGAGAGATACTCACACACACTCACTCACACAGAGAGAGATACTCACACTCACTCACACAGAGAGAGATACTCACACACACACTCACTCACACAGAGAGAGAAACTCACACACACTCACTCACACAGAGAGAGATACTCACAAACACACTCACACACACAGAGAGAGATACTCACACACACTCACACACACATAGAGAGATACTCACACACACACTCACTCACACAGAGAGAGATACTCACACACACTCTCACTCACACAGAGAGAGATACTCACACACAATCACTCACACAGAGAGAGATACTCACACACACTCTCACTCACACAGAGAGATACTCACACACACACTCACTCACACAGAGAGAGATACTCACACACACACACTCAGTCACACAGAGAGATACTCAAAAACACACTCACTCACACAGAGAGAGATACTCACACACACTCACTCACAGAGAGATACTCACACACACACTCACTCACTCACAGAGAGAGTTACTCACACACACACTCACTCACACAGAGAGATACTCACACACACACACACACACACACACAGAGATACTCACACACACGCACTCACACAGAGAGAGATACACACACTCACTCACACAGAGAGTGATACTCACACTCACTCACACAGAGAGAGATACTCACACACACACTCTCTCACACAGAGAGAGATACTCACACACACACACTCACTCACACAGAGACAGATACTCACACACACACACACACAGATACTCACACACACTCACTCACACAGAGAGAGATACTCACACACACTCACTCACAGAGAGATACTCACACACACACTCACTCACTCACAGAGAGAGTTACTCACACACACACTCACTCACACAGAGAGATACTCACACACACACACACACACACACACACAGAGATACTCACACACACGCACTCACACAGAGAGAGATACACACACTCACTCACACAGAGAGTGATACTCACACTCACTCACACAGAGAGAGATACTCGCACACACACTCACACACACAGAGAGAGATACTCACACACACACTCACTCACACAGAGAGAGATACTCACACACACTCACTCACACAGAGAGAGATACTCACACACACTCACTCAGAGAGAGAGAGATACACACACACTCACTCACACACACAGAGAGAGATACTCACACACACACTCACTCACACAAAGAGAGATACTCACACACACTCACTCACACAGAGAGAGATACTCACACACACACTCACACACACAGAGAGAGATACTCACACACAATCACACAGAGAGAGATACTCACACTCACACTCACACATTGAGATACTCACACACACACTCACTCACACAGAGAGAGATACTCACACACACTCACTCACACAGAGAGAGATACTCACACACACACTCACTCACACAGAGAGAGATACTCACACACACACTCACTCACACAGAGAGATACTCACACACACACACACACACACACACACAGAGAGATACTCACACACACTCACACTCACACATTGAGATACTCACACACACACTCACTCACACAGAGAGAGATACTCACACACACACTCACTCACACAGAGAGATACTCACACACAACTACTCACACAGAGAGATACTCACACACACTCACTCACACAGAGAGAGATACACAGACACTCACACAGAGAGAGATACTCACACACACACTCACTCACACAGAGAGAGATACTCACACACACACTCACTCACACAGAGAGAGATACTCACACACACACTCACTCACACAGAGAGAGATACTCACACACACTCACACTCACACATTGAGATACTCACACACACACTCACTCACACAGAGAGAGATACTCACACACACACTCACTCACACAGAGAGATACTCACACACAACTACTCACACAGAGAGATACTCACACACACTCACTCACACAGAGAGAGATACACAGACACTCACACAGAGAGAGATACTCACACACACACTCACTCACACAGAGAGAGATACTCACACACACACTCACTCACACAGAGAGAGATACTCACACACACACTCACTCACACAGAGAGAGATACTCACACACACACTCACTCACACAGAGAGAGATACTCACACACACACTCACCTAGAGAGAGATACTCACACACACACTCACTCACACACAGAGAGAGATACTCACACACACACTCACTCACACAGATAGAGATACTCACACACGCTCACTCACACAGAGAGATACTCACACACACACTCACTCACACAGAGAGAGATACTCACACACACACTCACTCACGCAGAGAGATACTCACACACACACTCACACACACAGAGAGAGATACTCACACACACTCACACACACAGAGAGAGATACTCACACACACACTCACTCACACAGAGAGAGATACTCACACACACTCTCACTCACACAGAGAGAGATACTCACACACACACTCACACACAGAGAGAGATACTCACACACACTCACTCACACAGAGAGATACTCACACACACACACACTCACACAGAGAGAGATACTCACACACAATTACTCACACAAAGAGATACTCACACACACTCACTCACACAGAGAGAGATACTCACACACAGACTCACTCACACAGAGAGAGATACTCACACACACTCTCACTCACACAGAGAGAGATACTCACACACACACTCACACACAGAGAGAGATACTCACACACACTCACACAGAGAGATACTCACCCACACTCACTCACACAGAGAGATACTCGCACACACACTCACACACAGAGAGAGATACTCACACACACACTCACTCACACAGATAGAGATACTCACACACACTCACTCACACAGATAGAGATACTCACACACACTCACTCACACAGAGAGAGATACTCACACACACAATCCCTCACACAGAGAGAGATACTCACACACACTCACTCACACAGAGAGAGAATCTCACACACACACTCACTCACACAGAGAGAGATACGCACACACACACACAATCACACAGAGATACTCACACTCACACACACACACAGAGATACTCACACACACACACTCTCACAGAGAGAGATACTCACATACACACTCACTCACACAGAGAGATACTCACACACAATTTCTCACACAGAGAGATACTCACACACACTCACTCACACAGAGAGAGATACACACACACTCACTCACACAGAGAGAGATACTCACACACACACTCAATCACACAGAGAGATACTCACACACACACTCACTCACACAGAGAGAGATACTCACACACGCTCACTCACACAGAGAGATACTCACACACACACTCACTCACACAGAGAGAGATACTCACACACACACTCACTCACACACAGAGATACTCACACACACACTCACTCACACAGATGGAGATACTCACACACACTCACTCACACAGAGAGATACTCACACACACACTCACTCACACAGAGAGAGATACTCACACACACTCACTCACACAGAGAGAGATACTCACACACATAATCCCTCACACAGAGAGAGATACTCACACACACACTCACTCACACAGAGAGAGATACTCACACACACACTCACTCACACAGAGAGAGATACTCACACACACTCACACACACAGAGAGATTTACTCACACACACACTCACTCACACAGAGAGAGATACTCACACACACTCTCACTCACACAGAGAGAGATACTCACCCACACTCACTCACACAGAGAGATACTCACACACACACACTCACACAGAGAGAGATACTCACACACAATTACTCACACAGAGAGATACTCACACACACTCACTCACACAGAGAGAGATACTCACACACAGACTCACTCACACAGAGAGAGATACTCACACACACTCTCACTCACACAGAGAGAGATACTCACACACACACTCACACACAGAGTGAGATACTCACACACACTCACACAGAGAGATACTCACCCACACTCACTCACACAGAGAGATACTCGCACACACACTCACACACAGAGAGAGATACTCACACACACACTCACTCACACAGATAGAGATACTCACACACACTCACTCTCACAGATAGAGATACTCACACACACTCACTCACACAGAGAGAGATACTCACACACACAATCCCTCACACAGAGAGAGATACTCACACACACTCACTCACACAGAGAGAGATACTCACACACACACTCACTCACACAGAGAGAGATACGCACACACACACACAATCACACAGAGATACTCACACTCACACACACACACAGAGATACTCACACACACACACTCTCACACAGAGAGATACTCACACACACTCACTCACACAGAGAGAGATACACACACACTCACTCACACAGAGAGAGATACTCACACACACACTCAATCACACAGAGAGATACTCACACACACACTCACTCACACAGAGAGAGATACTCACACACGCTCACTCACACAGAGAGATACTCACACACACACTCACTCACACAGAGAGAGATACTCACACACACACTCACTCACACACAGAGATACTCACACACACACTCACTCACACAGATAGAGATACTCACACACACTCACTCACACAGAGAGATACTCACACACACACTCACTCACACAGAGAGAGATACTCACACACACACTCACTCACACAGAGAGATACTCACACAAAACTACTCACACAGAGAGATACTCACACACACTCACTCACACAGAGAGAGATACACAGACACTCACACAGAGAGAGATACTCACACACACACTCACTCACACAGAGAGAGATACTCACACACACACTCACTCACACAGAGAGAGATACTCACACACACACTCACTCACACAGAGAGAGATACTCACACACACACTCACTCACACAGAGAGAGATACTCACACACACACTCACCTAGAGAGAGATACTCACACACACACTCACTCACACACAGAGAGAGATACTCACACACACACTCACTCACACAGATAGAGATACTCACACACGCTCACTCACACAGAGAGATACTCACACACACACTCACTCACACAGAGAGAGATACTCACACACACACTCACTCACGCAGAGAGATACTCACACACACACTCACACACACAGAGAGAGATACTCACACACACTCACACACACAGAGAGAGATACTCACACACACACTCACTCACACAGAGAGAGATACTCACACACACTCTCACTCACACAGAGAGAGATACTCACACACACACTCACACACAGAGAGAGATACTCACACACACTCACTCACACAGAGAGATACTCACACACACACTCACTCACACAGAGAGAGATACTCACACACAATTACTCACACAGAGAGATACTCACACACACTCACTCACACAGAGAGAGATACTCACACACAGACTCACTCACACAGAGAGAGATACTCACACACACTCTCACTCACACAGAGAGAGATACTCACACACACACTCACACACAGAGAGAGATACTCACACACACTCACACAGAGAGATACTCACCCACACTCACTCACACAGAGAGATACTCGCACACACACTCACACACAGAGAGAGATACTCACACACACACTCACTCACACAGATAGAGATACTCACACACACTCACTCACACAGATAGAGATACTCACACACACTCACTCACACAGAGAGAGATACTCACACACACAATCCCTCACACAGAGAGAGATACTCACACACACTCACTCACACAGAGAGAGAATGGCACACACACACTCACTCACACAGAGAGAGATACGCACACACACACACAATCACACAGAGATACTCACACTCACACACACACACAGAGATACTCACACACACACACTCTCACAGAGAGAGATACTCACATACACACTCACTCACACAGAGAGATACTCACACACAATTTCTCACACAGAGAGATACTCACACACACTCACTCACACAGAGAGAGATACACACACACTCACTCACACAGAGAGAGATACTCACACACACACTCAATCACACAGAGAGATACTCACACACACACTCACTCACACAGAGAGAGATACTCACACACGCTCACTCACACAGAGAGATACTCACACACACACTCACTCACACAGAGAGAGATACTCACACACACACTCACTCACACACAGAGATACTCACACACACACTCACTCACACAGATAGAGATACTCACACACACTCACTCACACAGAGAGATACTCACACACACACTCACTCACACAGAGAGAGATACTCACACACACTCACTCACACAGAGAGAGATACTCACACACATAATCCCTCACACAGAGAGAGATACTCACACACACACTCACTCACACAGAGAGAGATACTCACACACACACTCACTCACACAGAGAGAGATACTCACACACACTCACACACACAGAGAGATTTACTCACACACACACTCACTCACACAGAGAGAGATACTCACACACACTCTCACTCACACAGAGAGAGATACTCACCCACACTCACTCACACAGAGAGATACTCACACACACACACACTCACACAGAGAGAGATACTCACACACAATTACTCACACAGAGAGATACTCACACACACTCACTCACACAGAGAGAGATACTCACACACAGACTCACTCACACAGAGAGAGATACTCACACACACTCTCACTCACACAGAGAGAGATACTCACACACACACTCACACACAGAGTGAGATACTCACACACACTCACACAGAGAGATACTCACCCACACTCACTCACACAGAGAGATACTCGCACACACACTCACACACAGAGAGAGATACTCACACACACACTCACTCACACAGATAGAGATACTCACACACACTCACTCACACAGATAGAGATACTCACACACACTCACTCACACAGAGAGAGATACTCACACACACAATCCCTCACACAGAGAGAGATACTCACACACACTCACTCACACAGAGAGAGATACTCACACACACACTCACTCACACAGAGAGAGATACGCACACACACACACAATCACACAGAGATACTCACACTCACACACACACACAGAGATACTCACACACACACACTCTCACACAGAGAGATACTCACACACACTCACTCACACAGAGAGAGATACACACACACTCACTCACACAGAGAGAGATACTCACACACACACTCAATCACACAGAGAGATACTCAAACACACACTCACTCACACAGAGAGAGATACTCACACACGCTCACTCACACAGAGAGATACTCACACACACACTCACTCACACAGAGAGAGATACTCACACACACACTCACTCACACACAGAGATACTCACACACACACTCACTCACACAGATAGAGATACTCACACACACTCACTCACACAGAGAGATACTCACACACACACTCACTCACACAGAGAGAGATACTCACACACACTCACTCACACAGAGAGAGATACTCACACACATAATCCCTCACACAGAGAGAGATACTCACACACACTCACTCACACAGAGAGAGATACTCACACACACACTCACTCACACAGAGAGAGATACTCACACACACACACAATCACACAGAGAGAGATACTCACACTCACACACACACACAGAGATACTCACACACACACACTCAGACAGAGAGAGATACTCACACACACACTCACTCACACAGAGAGATACTCACACACAATTTCTCACTCAGAGAGATAAACACACACTCACTCACACAGAGAGAGATTCTCACACACACACTCACTCACACAGAGAGAGATACTCACACACACTCACTCACACAGAGAGAGATACTCACACACGCTCACTCACACAGAGAGATACTCACACACACACTCACTCACACAGAGAGATACTCACACACACATTCACACACACAGAGAGAGATACTCACACACACTCACACACACATAGAGAGATACTCACACACACACTCACTCACACAGAGAGAGATACTCACACACACTCTCACTCACACAGAGAGAGATACTCACACACAATCACTCACACAGAGATAGATACTCACACACAGTCACACACACTCACACAGAGAGATACTCACACACACACACACTCACACAGAGAGAGATACTCACACACACACACTCACACAGAGAGAGATAGTCACACACACGCTCACTCACACAGAGAGATACTCACACACACACTCACTCAGTCACACAGAGAGATACTCACACACACACTCACTCACACAGAGAGAGATACTCACACACACACACACTCAGTCACACAGAGAAATACTCACACACACACTCACTCACACAGAGAGAGATACTCACACACACTCACTCACACAGAGAGATACTCACACACACTCACTCACACAGAGAGAGATACACACACACTCACTCACTCACACAGAGAGAGATACTCACACACACACTCACTCACACAGAGAGAGATACTCACTCACACACTCACACAGAGAGATACTCACACACACACTCACTCACACAGAGAGAGATACTCACACACACACTCACTCACACAGAGAGAGATATTCACACACACACTCACTCACACAGAGAGAGATACTCACACACATTTACTCACACAGAGAGATACTCACACACACACTCACTCACACAGAGACAGATACTCACACACACACACACTCGCACAGAGAGAGATACTCACACACACACACACTCACACAGAGATAGATACTCACACACACACTCACTCACACAGAGAGAGATACTCACACACACTTACTCACACAGAGAGATACTCACACACACACTCACTCACACAGAGACTGATACTCACACACACACACACTCACACAGAGAGAGATACTCACACACACACACACTCACACAGAGAGAGATACTCACACACGCTCACTCACACAGAGAGATACTCACACACACACTCACTCACACAGAGAGAGATACTCACACACACACTCACTCACACAGAGAGATACTCACACACACACTCACACACACAGAGAGAGATACTCACACACACTCACACACACATAGAGAGATACTCACACACACACTCACTCACACAGAGAGAGATACTCACACACAATCACTCACACAGAGAGAGATACTCACACACACACTCACTCAAACAGAGAGAGATACTCACACACACACACTCAGTCACACAGAGAGATACTCACACACACACTCACTCACACAGAGAGAGATACTCACACACAATCACTCACACAGAGAGAGATACTCACACACACACTCACTCAAACAGAGAGAGATACTCACACACACACACTCAGTCACACAGAGAGATACTCACACACACACTCACTCACACAGAGAGAGTTACTCACACACACACTCACTCACACAGAGAGATACTCATACACACACCCACACACACACACACACACACAGATACTCACACACACGCACTCACACAGAGAGAGATACTCACACACACTCACTCACACAGAGAGAGATACTCACACTCACTCACACAGAGAGAGATACTCACACACACACTCACTCACACAGAGAGAGAAACTCACACACACTCACTCACACAGAGAGAGATACTCACAAACACACTCACACACACAGAGAGAGATACTCACACACACTCACACACACATAGAGAGATACTCACACACACACTCACTCACACAGAGAGAGATACTCACACACACTCTCACTCACACAGAGAGAGATACTCACACACAATCACTCACACAGAGATAGATACTCACACACAGTCACACACACTCACACAGAGAGATACTCACACACACACTCACTCACACAGAGAGAGATACTCACACACACACACTCAGTCACACAGAGAGATACTCACACACACACTCACTCACACAGAGAGAGATACTCACACACACTCACTCACAGAGAGATACTCACACACACACTCACTCACTCACAGAGAGAGTTACTCACACACACACTCACTCACACAGAGAGATACTCACACACACACACACACACACACACAGAGATACTCACACACACGCACTCACACAGAGAGAGATACACACACTCACTCACACAGAGAGTGATACTCACACTCACTCACACAGAGAGAGATACTCACACACACACTCACTCACACAGAGAGAGATACTCACACACACACACTCACTCACACAGAGACAGATACTCACACACACACACACACAGATACTCACACACACTCACTCACACAGAGAGAGATACTCACACACACTCACTCACAGAGAGATACTCACACACACACTCACTCACTCACAGAGAGAGTTACTCACGCACACACTCACTCACACAGAGAGATACTCACACACACACACACACACACACACAGAGATACTCACACACACGCACTCACACAGAGAGAGATACACACACTCACTCACACAGAGAGTGATACTCACACTCACTCACACAGAGAGATACTCGCACACACACTCACACACACAGAGAGAGATACTCACACACACACTCATTCACACAGAGAGAGATACTCACACACACTCACTCACACAGAGAGAGATACTCACACACACTCACTCAGAGAGAGAGAGATACACACACACTCACTCACACACACAGAGAGAGATACTCACACACACACTCACTCACACAAAGAGAGATACTCACACACACTCACTCACACAGAGAGAGATACTCACACACAATCACACAGAGAGAGATACTCACACTCACACTCACACATTGAGATACTCACACACACACTCACTCACACAGAGAGAGATACTCACACACACTCACTCACACAGAGAGAGATACTCACACACACACTCACTCACACAGAGAGAGATACACACACACTCACTCACACAGAGAGATACTCACACACACACACACACACACACAGAGAGAGATACTCACACACACTCACACTCACACATTGAGATACTCACACACACACTCACTCACACAGAGAGAGATACTCACACACACATTCACTCACACAGAGAGATACTCACACACAACTACTCACACAGAGAGATACTCACACACACTCACTCACACAGAGAGAGATACACAGACACTCACACAGAGTGAGATACTCACACACACACTCACTCACACAGAGAGAGATACTCACACACACACTCACTCACACAGAGAGAGATACTCACACACACACTCACTCACACAGAGAGAGATACTCACACACACACTCACTCACACAGAGAGAGATACTCACACACACACTCACCTAGAGAGAGATACTCACACACACACTCACTCACACACAGAGAGAGATACTCACACACACACTCACTCACACAGATAGAGATACTCACACACGCTCACTCACACAGAGAGATACTCACACACACACTCACTCACACAGAGAGAGATACTCACACACACACTCACTCACGCAGAGAGATACTCACACACACACTCACACACACAGAGAGAGATACTCACACACACTCACACACACAGAGAGAGATACTCACACACACACTCACTCACACAGAGGGAGATACTCACACACACTCTCACTCACACAGAGAGAGATACTCACACACACACTCACACACAGAGAGAGATACTCACACACACTCACTCACACAGAGAGATACTCACACACACACACACTCACACAGAGAGAGATACTCACACACAATTACTCACACAGAGAGATACTCACACACACTCACTCACACAGAGAGAGATACTCACACACAGACTCACTCACACAGAGAGAGATACTCACACACACTCTCACTCACACAGAGAGAGATACTCACACACACACTCACACAGAGAGAGAGATACTCACACACACTCACACAGAGAGATACTCACCCACACTCACTCACACAGAGAGATACTCGCACACACACTCACACACAGAGAGAGATACTCACACACACACTCACTCACACAGATAGAGATACTCACACACACTCACTCACACAGATAGAGATACTCACACACACTCACTCACACAGAGAGAGATACTCACACACACAATCCCTCACACAGAGAGAGATACTCACACACACTCACTCACACAGAGAGAGATACGCACACACACACACAATCACACAGAGATACTCACACTCACACACACACACAGAGATACTCACACACACACACTCTCACAGAGAGAGATACTCACATACACACTCACTCACACAGAGAGATACTCACACACAATTTCTCACACAGAGAGATACTCACACACACTCACTCACACAGAGAGAGATACACACACACTCACTCACACAGAGAGAGATACTCACACACACACTCAATCACACAGAGAGATACTCACACACACACTCACTCACACAGAGAGAGATACTCACACACGCTCACTCACACAGAGAGATACTCACACACACACTCACTCACACAGAGAGAGATACTCACACACACACTCGCTCACACACAGAGATACTCACACACACACTCACTCACACAGATAGAGATACTCACACACACTCACTCACACAGAGAGATACTCACACACACACTCACTCACACAGAGAGAGATACTCACACACACTCACTCACACAGAGAGAGATACTCACACACATAATCCCTCACACAGAGAGAGATACTCACACACACTCACTCACACAGAGAGAGATACTCACACACACACACACTCACACAGAGACATACTCACACACTCTCACTCACACAGAGAGATACTCACACACAATTTCTCACACAGAGAGATACTCATACACACTCACTCACACAGAGAGAGATACACACACACTCACTCACACAGAGAGAGATACTCACACACACACTCACTCACACAGAGAGAGATACTCACACACACTCACACACACAGAGAGATTTACTCACACACACACTCACTCACACAGAGAGAGATACTCACACACACTCTCACTCACACAGAGAGAGATACTCACACACACACTCACACACAGAGAGAGATACTCACCCACACTCACTCACACAGAGAGATACTCACACACACACACACTCACACAGAGAGAGATACTCACACACAATTACTCACACAGAGAGATACTCACACACACTCACTCACACAGAGAGAGATACTCACACACAGACTCACTCACACAGAGAGAGATACTCACACACACTCTCACTCACACAGAGAGAGATACTCACACACACACTCACACACAGAGTGAGATACTCACACACACTCACACAGAGAGATACTCACCCACACTCACTCACACAGAGAGATACTCGCACACACACTCACACACAGAGAGAGATACTCACACACACACTCACTCACACAGATAGAGATACTCACACACACTCACTCACACAGATAGAGATACTCACACACACTCACTCACACAGAGAGAGATACTCACACACACAATCCCTCACACAGAGAGAGATACTCACACACACTCACTCACACAGAGAGAGATACTCACACACACACTCACTCACACAGAGAGAGATACGCACACACACACACAATCACACAGAGATACTCACACTCACACACACACACAGAGATACTCACACACACACACTCTCACACAGAGAGATACTCACACACACTCACTCACACAGAGAGAGATACACACACACTCACTCACACAGAGAGAGATACTCACACACACACTCACTCACACACAGAGATACTCACACACACACTCACTCACACAGATAGAGATACTCACACACACTCACTCACACAGAGAGATACTCACACACACACTCACTCACACAGAGAGAGATACTCACACACACTCACTCACACAGAGAGAGATACTCACACACATAATCCCTACACAGAGAGAGATACTCACACACACTCACTCACACAGAGAGAGATACTCACACACACACTCACTCACACAGAGAGAGATACTCACACACACACACAATCACACAGAGAGAGATACTCACACTCACACACACACACAGAGATACTCACACACACACACTCAGACAGAGAGAGATACTCACACACACACTCACTCACACAGAGAGATACTCACACACAATTTCTCACACAGAGAGATAAACACACACTCACTCACACAGAGAGAGATTCTCACACACACACTCACTCACACAGAGAGAGATACTCACACACACTCACTCACACAGAGAGAGATACTCACACACGCTCACTCACACAGAGAGATACTCACACACACACTCACTCACACAGAGAGATACTCACACACACACTCACACACACAGAGAGAGATACTCACACACACTCACACACACATAGAGAGATACTCACACACACACTCACTCACACAGAGAGAGATACTCACACACACTCTCACTCACACAGAGAGAGATACTCACACACAATCACTCACACAGAGATAGATACTCACACACAGTCACACACACTCACACAGAGAGAAACTCACACACACACTCACTCACACAGAGAGAGATACTCACACACACTCACTCAGTCACACAGAGAGATACTCACACACACACTCACTCACACAGAGAGAGATACTCACACACACACACACTCAGTCACACAGAGAGATACTCACACACACACTCACTCACACAGAGAGAGATACTCACACACACTCACTCACACAGAGAGATACTCACACACACTCACTCACACAGAGAGAGATACACACACACTCACTCACTCACACAGAGAGAGATACTCACACACACACTCACTCACACAGAGAGAGATACTCACTCACACACTCACACAGAGAGATACTCACACACACACTCACTCACACAGAGAGAGATACTCACACACACACTCACTCACACAGAGAGAGATATTCACACACACACTCACTCACACAGAGAGAGATACTCACACACATTTACTCACACAGAGAGATACTCACACACACACTCACTCACACAGAGACAGATACTCACACACACACACACTCACACAGAGAGAGATACTCACACACACACACACTCACACAGAGATAGATACTCACACACACACTCACTCACACAGAGAGAGATACTCACACACACATCACTCACACAGAGAGAGATACTCACACACACACTCACTCACACAGAGAGATACTCACACACACACTCACTCACACAGAGAGAGATACTCACACACACACACACTCACACAGAGTGAGATACTCACACACACACTCACTCACACAGAGTGAGATACACACACACACACACACACACACACACACACAGAGATACTCACACACACGCACTCACACAGAGAGAGATACACACACTCACTCACACAGAGAGTGATACTCACACTCACTCACACAGAGAGAGATACTCACACACACACTCACTCACACAGAGAGAGATACTCACACACACACACTCACTCACACAGAGACAGATACTCACACACACACACACACAGATACTCACACACACTCACTCACACAGGGAGAGATACTCACACACACCTTCACTCACACAGAGAGATACTCGCACACACACTCACACACACAGAGAGAGATACTCACACACACACACTCAGTCACACAGAGAGATACTCACACACACACTCACTCACACAGAGATACTCACACACACTCACTCACACAGAGAGATACTCACACACACAGTCACTCACTCACAGAGAGAGTTACTCACACACACACTCACTCACACAGAGAGATACTCACACACACACTCACTCACACAGAGAGAGATACTCACACACACTCACTCACACAGAGAGAGATACTCACACTCACTCACACAGAGAGAGATACTCACCCACACACTCACTCACAGAGAGAGAGATACTCACACACACTCACTCACTCACATAGAGAGATACTCACTCACACAGAGACAGATACTCACACACACACACACACACACACACAGAGATACTCACACACACTCACTCACACAGAGAGAGATACTCACACACACCTTCACTCACACAGAGAGATACTCGCACACACACTCACACACACACAGAGAGATACTCACACACACACTCACTCACACAGAGAGAGATAATCACACACACAATCCATCAAACAGAGACAGATACTCACACACACACACACACACAGATACTCACACACACTCACTCACACAGAGAGAGATACTCACACACACTCTCACTCACACAGAGAGAGATACTCACACACAATCACTCACACAGAGATAGATACTCACACACAGTCACACACACTCACACAGAGAGATACCCACACACACACTCACTCACACAGAGAGAGATACTCACACACACACACTCAGTCACACAGAGAGATACTCACACACACACTCACTCACACAGAGAGAGATACTCACACACACTCACTCACAGAGAGATACTCACACACACACTCACTCACTCACAGAGAGAGTTACTCACACACACACTCACTCACACAGAGAGATACTCACACACACACACACACACACACACAGAGATACTCACACACACGCACTCACACAGAGAGAGATACACACACTCACTCACACAGAGAGTGATACTCACACTCACTCACACAGAGAGAGATACTCACACACACACTCACTCACACAGAAGAAGATACTCACACACACACACTCACTCACACAGAGACAGATACTCACACACACACACACACAGATACTCACACACACTCACTCACACAGGGAGAGATACTCACACACACCTTCACTCACACAGAGAGATACTCGCACACACACTCACACACACAGAGAGAGATACTCACACACACTCACTCACACAGAGAGATACTCGCACACACACTCACACACACAGAGAGAGATACTCACACACACACTCACTCACATAGAGAGAGATACTCACACACACTCACTCACACAGAGAGAGATACTCACACACACTCACTCACACAGAGAGAGATACTCACACACACTCACTCACACAGAGAGAGATACTCACACTCACACATTGAGATACTCACAGACACACTCACTCACACAGAGAGAGATACTCACACACACTCACTCACACAGAGAGAGATACTCACACACACACTCACTCACACAGAAGAAGATACTCACACACACACTCACTCACACAGAGAGATACTCACACACACACTCACTCACACAGAGAGAGATACTCACACCCACACTCACTCACGCAGAGAGATACTCACACACACACTCACACACACAGAGAGAGATACTCACACACACTCACACACACAGAGAGAGATACTCACACACACACTCACTCACACAGAGAGAGATACTCACACACACTCTCACTCACACAGAGAGAGATACTCACACACACACTCACACAGAGAGAGATACTCACACACACACTCACTCACACAGAGAGAGATACTTACACACACTCACTCACACAGAGAGATACTCACACACACACACACTCACACAGAGAGAGATACTCACACACAATTACTCACACAGAGAGATACTCACACACACTCACTCACACAGAGAGAGATACTCACACACAGACTCACTCACACAGAGAGAGATACTCACACACACTCACACTCACACAGAGAGATACTCACACACACACTCACACACAGAGAGAGATACTCACACACACTCACACAGAGAGATACTCACCCACACTCACTCACACAGAGAGATACTCACCCACACTCACTCACACAGAGAGATACTCGCACACACACTCACACACAGAGAGAGATACTCACACACACTCACTCACACAGAGAGATACTCACACACACTCACTCACACAGAGAGATACTCACACACACTCACACAGAGAGAGATACTCACACACACACACACTCACACAGAGGGAGATACTCACACACTCACACACACACAGAGAGAGATACTCACACACGCTCACTCACACAGAGAGAGATACTCACACACACTCACTCACAGAGAGAGATACTCACACACACACTCACTCACACAGATAGAGATACTCACACACAATCACTCACACACAGAGAGAGATACTCACACACACTCACTCACACAGAGAGATACTCACACACACTCACTCACACAGAGAGATACTCACACACACTCACACAGAGAGAGATACTCACACACACACACACTCACACAGAGAGAGATACGCACACACACACACAATCACACAGAGAGAGATACTCACACTCACACACACACACACAGAGATACTCACACACACACACTCTCACAGAGAGAGATACTCACATACACACTCACTCACACAGAGAGATACTCACACACAATTTCTCACACAGAGAGATACTCACACACACTCACTCACACAGAGAGAGATACACACACACTCACTCACACAGAGAGAGATACTCACACACACACTCAATCACACAGAGAGAGATACTCACACACGCTCACTCACACAGAGAGATACTCACACACACACTCACTCACACAGAGAGAGATACTCACACACACACTCACTCACACACAGAGATACTCACTCACACAGATAGAGATACTCACACACACTCACTCACACAGAGAGATACTCACACACACACTCACTCACACAGAGAGAGATACTCACACACACTCACTCACACAGAGAGAGATACTCACACACACAATCCCTCACAAAGAGAGAGATACTCACACACACTCACTCACACAGAGAGAGATACTCACACACACACTCACTCACACAGAGAGAGATACTCACACACACACACAATCACACAGAGAGAGATACTCACACTCACACACACACACAGAGATACTCACACACACACACTCACACAGAGAGAGATACTCACACACACACTCACTCACACAGAGAGATACTCACACACAATTTCTCACACAGAGAGATACACACACACTCACTCACACAGAGAGAGATTCTCACACACACACTCACTCACACAGAGAGAGATACTCACACACACTCACTCACACAGAGAGAGATACTCACACACGCTCACTCACACAGAGAGATACTCACACACACACTCACTCACACAGAGAGATACTCACACACACACTCACACACACAGAGAGAGATACTCACACACACTCACACACACATAGAGAGATACTCACACACACACTCACTCACACAGAGAGAGATACTCACACACACACTCACTCACACAGAGAGAGATACTCACACACAATCACTCACACAGAGATAGATACTCACACACAGTCACACACACTCACACAGATAGAGATACTCACACACAATCACTCACACACAGAGAGAGATACTCACACACACTCACTCACACAGAGAGATACTCACACACACTCACTCACACAGAGAGATACTCACACACACTCACACAGAGAGAGATACTCACACACACACACACTCACACAGAGAGAGATACGCACACACACACACAATCACACAGAGAGAGATACTCACACTCACACACACACACACAGAGATACTCACACACACACACTCTCACAGAGAGAGATACTCACATACACACTCACTCACACAGAGAGATACTCACACACAATTTCTCACACAGAGAGATACTCACACACACTCACTCACACAGAGAGAGATACACACACACTCACTCACACAGAGAGAGATACTCACACACACACTCAATCACACAGAGAGAGATACTCACACACGCTCACTCACACAGAGAGATACTCACACACACACTCACTCACACAGAGAGAGATACTCACACACACACTCACTCACACACAGAGATACTCACTCACACAGATAGAGATACTCACACACACTCACTCACACAGAGAGATACTCACACACACACTCACTCACACAGAGAGAGATACTCACACACACTCACTCACACAGAGAGAGATACTCACACACACAATCCCTCACAAAGAGAGAGATACTCACACACACTCACTCACACAGAGAGAGATACTCACACACACACTCACTCACACAGAGAGAGATACTCACACACACACACAATCACACAGAGAGAGATACTCACACTCACACACACACACAGAGATACTCACACACACACACTCACACAGAGAGAGATACTCACACACACACTCACTCACACAGAGAGATACTCACACACAATTTCTCACACAGAGAGATACACACACACTCACTCACACAGAGAGAGATTCTCACACACACACTCACTCACACAGAGAGAGATACTCACACACACTCACTCACACAGAGAGAGATACTCACACACGCTCACTCACACAGAGAGATACTCACACACACACTCACTCACACAGAGAGATACTCACACACACACTCACACACACAGAGAGAGATACTCACACACACTCACACACACATAGAGAGATACTCACACACACACTCACTCACACAGAGAGAGATACTCACACACACACTCACTCACACAGAGAGAGATACTCACACACAATCACTCACACAGAGATAGATACTCACACACAGTCACACACACTCACACAGAGAGATACTCACACACACACTCACTCACACAGAGAGAGATACTCACACACACACACTCAGTCACACAGAGAGATACTCACACACACACTCACTCACACAGAGAGAGATACTCACACACACTCACTCACACAGAGAGAGATACTCACACACACTCACTCACACAGAGAGAGATTCACACACACTCACTCACTCACACAGAGATAGATACTCACACACACACTCACTCACACAGAGAGAGATACTCACTCACACACTCACACAGAGAGATACTCACACACAAACTCACTCACACAGAGAGAGATACTCACACACACACTCACTCACACAGAGAGAGATACTCACACACACACTCACTCACACAGAGAGATACTCACACACACACTCACTCACACAGAGAGAGATACTCACACACACTTACTCACACAGAGAGATACTCACACACAAACTCACTCACACAGAGACAGATACTCACACACACACACACTCACACAGAGAGAGATACTCACACACCCACACTCACACAGAGAGAGATACTCACACACGCTCACTCACACAGAGAGATACTCACACACACACTCACTCACACAGAGAGAGATATACACACACACACTCACTCACACAGAGAGATACTCACACACACACTCACACACACACAGAGAGATACTCACACACACTCACACACACATAGAGAGATACTCACACACACACTCACTCACACAGAGAGAGATACTCACACACACTCTCTCTCACACAGAGAGAGATACTCACACACAATCACTCACACAGAGAGAGATACTCACACACACACTCACTCACACAGAGAGAGATACTCACACACACACACTCATTCACACAGAGAGATACTCACACACACACTCACTCACACAGAGAGAGATACTCACACACACTCACTCACACAGAGAGATACTCACACACACAGTCACTCACTCACAGAGAGAGTTACTCACACACACACTCACTCACACAGAGAGATACTCATACACACACACACACACACACACACACACACAGAGATACTCACACACACGCACTCACACAGAGAGAGATACTCACACACACTCACTCACACAGAGAGAGATACTCACACTCACTCACACAGAGAGAGATACTCACACACACACTCACTCACAGAGAGAGAGATACTCACACACACTCACTCACTCACATAGAGAGATACTCACTCACACAGAGACAGATACTCACACACACACACACACACACACACACAGAGATACTCACACACACTCACTCACACAGAGAGAGATACTCACACACACCTTCACTCACACAGAGAGATACTCGCACACACACTCACACACACACAGAGAGATACTCACACACACTCACACACACAGAGAGAGATACTCACACACACTCACTCACACAGAGAGAGATACTCACACACACAATCCATCACACAGAGACAGATACTCACACACACACACACACACACAGATACTCACACACACTCACTCACACAGGGAGAGATACTCACACACACTCACTCACACAGAGAGAGATACTCACACACGCTCACTCACACAGAGAGAGATACTCACACACACACTCACTCACACAGAGAGAGATACTCACACACACCTTCACTCACACAGAGAGAGATACTCGCACACACACTCACACACACAGAGAGAGATACTCACACAGACACTCACTCACACAGAGAGTGATGCTCACACACACACTCACTCACACAGTGAGATACTCACACACACACTCACTCACACAGAGAGAGATATTCACACACACTCACTCACACAGAGAGAGATACTCACACACACTCACTCACTCACATAGAGAGATACTCACTCACACAGAGACAGATACTCACACACACACACACACACACACACAGAGATACTCACACACACTCACTCACACAGAGAGAGATACTCACACACACCTTCACTCACACAGAGAGATACTCGCACACACACTCACACACACAGAGAGAGATACTCACACACACACTCACTCACACAGAGAGAGATACTCACACACACACTCACACACACAGAGATACTCACACACACTCACTCACACAGAGAGAGATACTCACACACACCTTCACTCACACAGAGAGATACTCGCACACACACTCACACACACAGAGAGAGATACTCACACACACACTCACTCACACAGAGAGAGATACTCACACACACACTCAGTCACACAGAGAGATACTCACACACACTCATACAGAGACAGATACTCACACACACACTCACTCACACAGAGAGAGATACTCACACACACTCACTCACACAGAGAGATACTCACACACACTCACTCACACAGAGAGAGATACACACACACTCACTCACTCACACAGAGAGAGATACTCACACACACACTCACTCACACAGAGAGAGATACTCACTCACACACTCACACAGAGAGATACTCACACACACACTCACTCACACAGAGAGAGATACTCACACACACACTCACTCACACAGAGAGAGATACTCACACACACACTCACTCACACAGAGAGAGATACTCACACACACTTACTCACACAGAGAGATACTCACACACACACTCACTCACACAGAGACAGATACTCACACACACACACACTCACACAGAGAGAGATACTCACACACACACTCACTCACACAGAGACAGATACTCACACACACACACACTCACACAGAGAGAGATACTCACACACACACTCACACACACAGAGAGAGATACTCACACACACTCACTCACACAGAGAGAGATACTCACACACGCTCACTCACACAGAGAGATACTCACACACACACTCACTCACACAGAGAGAGATACTCACACACACACTCACTCACACAGAGAGATACTCACACACACACTCACACACACAGAGAGAGATACTCACACACACTCACACACACATAGAGAGATACTCACACACACACTCACTCACACAGAGAGAGATACTCACACACACTCTCACTCACACAGAGAGAGATACTCACACACAATCACTCACACAGAGAGAGATACTCACACACACACTCACTCACACAGAGAGAGATACTCACACACACTCACTCACACAGAGAGATACTCACACACACAGTCACTCACTCACAGAGAGAGTTACTCACACACACACTCACTCACACAGAGAGATACTCATACACACACACACACACACACACACACACAGAGATACTCACACACACGCACTCACACAGAGAGAGATACTCACACACACTCACTCACACAGAGAGAGATACTCACACACACACTCACTCACAGAGAGAGAGATACTCACACACACTCACTCACTCACATAGAGAGATACTCACTCACACAGAGACAGATACTCACACACACACACACACACACTCACAGAGATACTCACACACACTCACTCACACAGAGAGAGATACTCACACACACCTTCACTCACACAGAGAGATACTCGCACACACACTCACACACACACAGAGAGATACTCACACACACACTCACTCACACAGAGAGAGATACTCACACACACAATCCATCACACAGAGACAGATACTCACACACACACGCACACACACAGATACTCACACACACTCACTCACACAGGGAGAGATACTCACACACACTCACTCACACAGAGAGAGATACTCACACACACCTTCACTCACACAGAGAGAGATACTCGCACACACACTCACACACACAGAGAGAGATACTCACACAGACACTCACTCACACAGAGAGTGATGCTCACACACACACTCACTCACACAGTGAGATACTCACACACACTCACTCACACAGAGAGAGATACTCACACACACTCACTCACTCACATAGAGAGATACTCACTCACACAGAGACAGATACTCACACACACTCACACACACACACAGAGATACTCACACACACTCACTCACACAGAGAGAGATACTCACACACACCTTCACTCACACAGAGAGATACTCGCACACACACTCACACACACACAGAGAGATACTCACACACACACTCACTCACACAGAGAGAGATACTCACACACACACTCACACACACAGAGATACTCACACACACTCACTCACACAGAGAGAGATACTCACACACACCTTCACTCACACAGAGAGATACTCGCACACAATCTCACACACACAGAGAGAGATACTCACACACAGACTCACTCACACAGAGAGAGATACTCACACACACACTCACTCACACAGAGAGAGATACTCACACACACACTCACTCACACAGAGAGATACTCACACACACACTCACTCACACAGAGTGAGATACTCACACACACTCTCACACAGAGAGATACTCGCACACTCACTCACACAGAGAGAGAGATACTTACACACACACTCACTCACACAGAGAGAGATACTCACACACACACTCACTCACACAGAGACAGATACTCACACACACACACAGAGATACTCATACACACTCACTCACACAGAGAGAGATACTCACACACACCTTCACTCACACAGAGAGAGATACTCACACACACACTCACACTCACAGAGAGAGATACTCACACACACTCACTCACACAGAGAGAGATACTCACACACACACTCACTCACACAGAGAGAGATACTCACACACACTCACACAGAGAGAGATACTCACACACACTCACTCACACAGAGAGAGATACTCACACACACTCACTCACACAGAGAGAGATACTCACACACACACACTCACTCACACAGAGAGAGATACTCACACACAATCACACAGAGAGAGATTCTCACACTCACACACACGCAGAGAGATACTCACACACACACTCACTCACACAGAGAGAGATACTCACACACACTCACTCACACAGAGAGATACTCACACACACTCACTCACACAGAGATATTCACACACTCACTCACTCACAGAGAGAGATACTCACACACACACTCACTCACACAGAGAGAGATACTCACACACACACTCACACACAGAGAGAGATTCTCACACTCACACACACGCAGAGAGATACTCACACACACACTCACTCACTCACAGAGAGAGATACTCACACACACACTCACTCACACAGAGAGATACTCACACACACACTCACTCACACAGAGAGAGATACTCACACACACACTCGCTCACACAGAGAAAGATACTCACACACACACTCACTCACACAGAGGGTTACTCACACACAATTACTCACACAGAGAGATACTCACACACACTCACTCACACAGAGAGAGATACTCACACACACTCACTCACACAGAGAGATACTCACACACACACTCACTCACACAGAGAGATACTCACACACACACTCACTCACACAGAGAGAGATAATCACACACACACTCACTCACACAGAGATTGATACTCGCACACACACTCACTCACACAGAGAGATACTCACACACACACACTCACACAGAGAGAGAGATACTCACACACACACTCACTCACTCAGAGAGATACTCACACACAATTACTCACACAGAGAGATACTCACACACACGCACTCACACAGAGAGAGATACTCACACACACACTCACTCACTCAGAGAGATACTCACACACACACGCTCACTCACACAGAGAGAGATACTCACACACACCTTCATTCACACAGAGATACTCACACACACACTCACACTCACAGAGAGAGATACTCACACACACTCACTCACACAGAGAGATACTCACACACACACACACTCACACAAAGAGAGATACTCACACACACTCACTCACACAGAGAGAGATACTCACACACACTCACTCACACAGAGAGTGATACTCACACACACACTCACTCACACAGTGTCATACTCACACACACTCACTCACACAGAGAGAGATACTCACACCCACTCACTCACACAGAGAGAGATACTCACACACACACACTCACTCACACAGAGAGAGATACTCACCCACAATCACACAGAGAGAGATTCTCACACTCACACACACACAGAGAGATACTCACACACACACTCACTCACACAGAGAGAGATACTCACACACACTCACTCACACAGAGATACTCAGACACACACTCACTCACACAGAGAGAGATACTCACACTCACACACACACACAGAGATACTCACACACACACACTCACACAGAGAGAGATACTCACACACACACTCACTCACACAGAGAGATACTCACACACACTCACTCACACAGAGAGAGATACAAACACACTCACTCACACAGAGAGAGATACTCACACACACACTCACTCACACAGAGAGAGATACTCACACACACACTCACTCACACAGAGAGAGATACTCACACACACACTCACTCACACAGAGAGAGATACTCACACACACACTCACTCACGCACAGAGAGAGATACTCACGCACACACTCACTCACACACAGAGATACTCACACACACTCACACACTCTCACTCACACAGAGAGAGATACTCACACACAATCACTCACACAGAGATAGATACTCACACACACTCACACAGAGAGATACTCACACACACACTCACTCACACAGAGAGAGATACTCACACACACACACTCAGTCACACAGAGATATACTCACACACACACTCCCTCACACAGAGAGAGATACTCACACACACTCACTCACACAGAGAGATACTCACACACACTCACTCACACAGAGAGATACTCACACACACACTCACTCATACAGAGAGATACACACACACTCACTCACTCACAGAGAGAGTTACTCACACACACACTCACTCACACAGAGAGATACTCACACACACACACACACACACACGCACAGAGATACTCACACACACTCACTCACACAGAGAGAGATACTCACACACACTCACTCACACAGAGAGAGATACTCACACACACTTACTCACTCACATAGAGAGATACTCACACACACACTCAATCACACAGAGACAGATACTCACACACACACACACACACACACACACACACAGAGAGATACTCACACACACTCACTCACACAGAGAGAGATACTCACACACACACTCACTCACACAGAGAGATACTCACACACACACTCACTCACACAGAGAGAGATACTCACACACACCTTCACTCACACAGAGAGATACTCGCACACACACTCACACACACAGAGAGAGATACTCACACACACACTCACTCACACAGAGAGAGATACTCACACACACACTCAATCACACAGAGAGAGATACTCACACACACACTCACACACACAGAGAGAGATACTCACACACACACTCACTCACACAGAGAGATACTCACACACACAATCCATCACACAGAGAGAGATACTCACACACACTCACTCACACAGAGAGAGAGATACTCACACACACTCACTCACACAGAGAGATACTCACACACACACTCACTCACACAGAGAGAGATACTCGCACACACACTCACTCACGCACAGAGAGAGATACTCACACACACACACACACACAGAGATACTCACACACACTCACACACACAGAGAGAGATACTCACACACAATCACTCACACCGAGAGAGATACTCACACACACACTCACTCACACAGAGTGAGATACTTACACACACACACTCAGTCACACAGAGAGATACTCACACACACACTCACTCACACAGAGAGAGATACTCACACACACTCACTCACACAGAGAGATACTCACACACACTCACTCACACAGAGAGAGATACTCGCACACACACTCACTCACACAGAGAGATACTCACACACACTCACTCACACAGAGAGATACTCACACACACACTCACTCACACAGAGAGAGATACTCACACACACACTCACTCACACAGAGAGAGATACTCACACACACACTCACTCACACACAGAGAGAGATACTCACACACACACTCACTCACACAGAGAGATACTCACACACACACTCACTCACACAGAGAGAGATACTCACACACACACTCACTCACACAGAGATATACTCACACACACTCACTCACACAGAGAGAGATACTCACACACACACTCACTCACACACAGAGAGATACTCACACACATACTCACTCACACAGAGAGATACTCACACGCACACTCACTCACACAGAGAGATGCACACACACTCACTCACTCACAGAGAGCGTTACTCACTCACACAGTGAAATACTCACACACACACACACACACACACACACACATAGAGATACTCACACACACTCACTCACACAGAGAGAGATACTCACACACACACTCACTCACACAGAGAGATACTCGCACACACAGTCACTCACACAGAGAGAGATACTCACACACTCTCACTCACACAGAGAGATACTCACACACACTCACTCACACAGAGAGATACACACACACTCACTCACACAGGGAGATACTCACACACACACACTCACTCACACAGAGAGATACTCACACACACTCACTCACTCACAGAGAGAGTTACTCACACACACACTCACTCACACAGAGAGATACTCACACACACACACACACACACACACACACACACAGAGATACTCACACACACTCACTCACACAGAGAGAGATACTCACACACACTCACTCACACAGAGATATACTCACACACACTCACTCACACAGAGAGATACTCACACACACACACACACACACAGAGAGATACTCACACACACTCACACAGAGAGAGATACTCACACACGCACACACTCACACAGAGAGAGATACTCACACACACACTCACACAGAGAGAGATACTCACACACACACTCACTCACACAGAGAGAGATACTCACACTCACACACACAGAGAGAGATACTCACACACACACTCACTCACACAGAGAGAGATACTCACACATACTCACTCACACAGAGAGAGATACTCACACACACACTCACACAGAGAGAGATACTCACACACACACTCACACAGAGAGAGATACTCACACACACACTCACACAGAGAGAGATACACACACACTCACACAGAGAGAGATACTCACACACACACTCACTCACACAGAGAGAGATACTCACACACACACTCACTCACACAGAGAGAGATACTCACCCTCACTCACACAGAGAGAGATACTCACACACACACTCAGTCACACAGAGAGAGATACTCACACACACACACACACTCACACAGAGACAGATACTCACGCACACACTCACTCACACAGAGATACTCCACACACTCTCACTCACACACACAGAGAGAGATACTCACACACACACTCACTCACACAGCGAGAGATACTCACACACACTCACTCACATAGAGAGATACTCACACACACACACTCACTCACAGAGAGATACTCACACACACACACACACACACACACACACACACACAGAGATACTCACACACACTCACACAGAGAGAGATACTCACACACACACTCACACACACAGAGAGAGATACTCACACACCCACTCACTCACACAGAGAGAGATACTCACACACACTCACTCACACACAGAGAGAGATACTCACACACACACTCACTCACACAGAGAGATACTCACACACACACTCACTCACACAGAGAGATACTCACACACACAATCCCTCACACAGAGAGAGATACTCACACACACTCACTCACACAGAGAGATACTCACACACACACACACACTCACACAGAGAGAGATACTCACACACACTCACTCACACACAGAGAGAGATACTCACACACACACTCACACACAGAGAGAGATACTCACACACACACTCACACACACAGAGAGATACTCACGCACACACTCACTCACACAGAGAGAGATACTCACACACACACTCACTCACACAGAGAGATACTCACACACACACTCACTCACACAGAGAGAGATACTCACACACACCTTCACTCACACAGATAGATACTCACACACACACACACACACACACAGATACTCACACACACACTCACTCACACAGAGAGATACTCACACACACACTCACTCACACAGAGAGAGATACTCACACACACACACACACACAGAGATACTCACACACTCACTCACACACAGTGATACTCACACACACACACACAGTCACACAGAGAGAGATACTCACACTCACACACACTCACACAGAGAGATACTCACACACACACTTACTCACACAGAGATACTCACACACACACTCACTCACACAGAGAGATACTCACACACACACTCACACAGAGAGAGATACTCACACACACACTCACTCACACAGAGAGATACTCACACACACACTCACTCACACAGAGAGAGATACGCACACACACTCACTCACACAGAGAGAGATACTCACACACACAATCACACACAGAGAGTGATACTCACACACACTCACTCACACAGAGAGATACTCACACACACACACACAGTCACACAGAGAGAGATACTCACACTCACACACACTCACACAGAGAGAGATACTCACACACACACTCACTCACACAGAGAGATAGTCACACACACACTCACACAGAGAGAGATACTCACACACACACTCACTCACACAGAGAGAGATACTCACACACACACTCACTCACACAGAGAGATAGTCACACACACACTCACACAGAGAGAGATACTCACACACACACTCACTCACACAGATAGAGATACGCACACACACACTCACACACAGAGAGAGATACTCACACACACACTCACTCACACAGAGAGAGATACTCACACACACTCACTCACACAGAGAGAGATACTCACACACATAATCCCTCATACAGAGAGAGATACTCACACACACACTCACTCACACAGAGAGAGATACTCACACACACACTCACTCACACAGAGAGATACTCGCACACACAGTCACTCACACAGAGAGAGATACTCACACACTCTCACTCACACAGAGAGATACTCACACACACTCACTCACACAGAGAGATACACACACACTCACTCACACAGAGAGATACTCACACACACACACTCACTCACACAGAGAGATACTCACACACACTCACTCACTCACAGAGAGAGTTACTCACACACACACTCACTCACACAGAGAGATACTCACACACACACACACACACACACACACACAGAGATACTCACACACACTCACTCACACAGAGAGAGATACTCACACACACTCACTCACACAGAGATATACTCACACACACTCACTCACACAGAGAGATACTCACACACACACACACACACACAGAGAGATACTCACACACACTCACACAGAGAGAGATACTCACACACGCACACACTCACACAGAGAGAGATACTCACACACACACTCACACAGAGAGAGATACTCACACACACACTCACTCACACAGAGAGAGATACTCACACTCACACACACAGAGAGAGATACTCACACACACACTCACTCACACAGAGAGAGATACTCACACATACTCACTCACACAGAGAGAGATACTCACACACACACTCACACAGAGAGAGATACTCACACACACACTCACACAGAGAGAGATACTCACACACACACTCACACAGAGAGAGATACACACACACTCACACAGAGAGAGATACTCACACACACACTCACTCACACAGAGAGAGATACTCACACACACACTCACTCACACAGAGAGAGATACTCACCCTCACTCACACAGAGAGAGATACTCACACACACACTCAGTCACACAGAGAGAGATACTCACACACACACACACACTCACACAGAGACAGATACTCACGCACACACTCACTCACACAGAGATACTCCACACACTCTCACTCACACACACAGAGAGAGATACTCACGCACACACTCACTCACACAGAGATACTCCACACACACTCACTCACACACACAGAGAGAGATACTCACACACACACTCACTCACACAGCGAGAGATACTCACACACACTCACTCACATAGAGAGATACTCACACACACACACTCACTCACAGAGAGATACTCACACACACACACACACAGAGATACTCACACACACTCACACAGAGAGAGATACTCACACACACACTCACACACACAGAGAGAGATACTCACACACCCACTCACTCACACAGAGAGAGATACTCACACACACTCACTCACACACAGAGAGAGATACTCACACACACACTCACTCACACAGAGAGATACTCACACACACACTCACTCACACAGAGAGATACTCACACACACAATCCCTCACACAGAGAGAGATACTCACACACACTCACTCACACACAGAGAGAGATACTCACACACACACTCACACACAGAGAGAGATACTCACACACACACTCACACACACAGAGAGATACTCACGCACACACTCACTCACACAGAGAGAGATACTCACACACACACTCACTCACACAGAGAGATACTCACACACACACTCACTCACACAGAGAGATACTCACACACACACTCACTCACACAGAGAGAGATACTCACACACACACACACACACAGAGATACTCACACACTCACTCACACACAGTGATACTCACACACACACACACAGTCACACAGAGAGAGATACTCACACTCACACACACTCACACAGAGAGATACTCACACACACACTTACTCACACAGAGATACTCACACACACACTCACTCACACAGAGAGATACTCACACACACACTCACACAGAGAGAGATACTCACACACACACTCACTCACACAGAGAGATACTCACACACACACTCACTCACACAGAGAGAGATACTCACACACGCTCACTCACACAGAGAGAGATACTCACACACACACTCACTCACACAGAGAGAGATACTCACACACACACTCAATCACACACAGAGAGTGATACTCACACACACTCACTCACACAGAGAGATACTCACACACACACACACAGTCACACAGAGAGAGATACTCACACTCACACACACTCACACAGAGAGAGATACTCACACACACACTCACTCACACAGAGAGATAGTCACACACACACTCACACAGAGAGAGATACTCACACACACACTCACTCACACAGATAGAGATACGCACACACACACTCACACACAGAGAGAGATACTCACACACACACTCACTCACACAGAGAGAGATACTCACACACACTCACTCACACAGAGAGAGATACTCACACACATAATCCCTCATACAGAGAGAGATACTCACACACACACTCACTCACACAGAGAGAGATACTCACACACACACACACACAGACACACACACACACACACAGAGAGAGATACTCACACACACGCTCACTCATACAGAGAGATACTCACACACACACTCACTCACACAGAGAGATACTCACACACACGCTCACTCACACAGAGAGATACTCACACACACACTCACTCACACAGAGAGATACTCACACACACACTCACTCACACAAAGAGTGATACTCACACACACACTCACTCACACAAAGAGTGATACTCACACACACACTCACACACAGAGATAGATACTCACACACACACACACACACACACACACACACACAGATACTCATACACACACTCAGTCACACAGAGAGAGATACTCACACACACCTTCACTCACACAGAGAGATACTCGCACACACACTCACACACACAGAGAGATACTCACACACACAATCCTTCACACAGAGAGAGATACTCACACACACTCACTCACACACAGAGAGAGATACTCTCGCACACACACACACAGAGATACTCACACACACACTCACTCACTCAGAGAGATACTCACACACACACACACACACACACACACACACACAGAGATACTCACACACTCACTCACACAGAGAGATACTCACACACACACACAGTCACACAGAGAGAGATACTCACACTCACACATACTCACACAGAGAGATACTCACACACACACTCACTCACACAGAGATACTCACACACACACTCACTCACACAGAGAGATACTCACACACACACTCACACACAGAGAGATACTCACACACACACTCATTCACACAGAGAGAGATACTCACACACACACTCACTCACACAGAGAGAGATACTCCCACACACACTCACTCACACAGAGAGAGATACTCACACACACACTCACACAGAGAGAGATACTCACACACACACTCACTCACACAGAGAGAGATACTCACACACACTCACACACACAGAGAGATACTCACACACACACTCATTCACACAGAGAGAGATACTCACACACACACTCACTCACACAGAGAGATACTCACACACACACTCATTCACACAGAGAGAGATACTCACACACACACTCACTCACACAGAGAGAGCTACTCCCACACACTCACTCACACAGAGAGAGATACTCACACACACACTCACTCACACAGAGAGATACTCACACACACACTCACTCACACAGAGAGATACTCATACACACACTCACTCACACAGAGAGATACTCACACATACTCACTCACACACAGAGAGAGATACTCACACACACACTCACTCACACAGAGAGATACTCATACACACACTCACTCACACAGAGAGAGATACTCACACACACACTCACTCACACAGAGAGAGATTCTCACACACACACTCTCACACACAGAGAGAGATACTCACACACACACTCACTCACACAGAGAGAGATACTCACACACGCTCACTCACACACAGAGATACTCACACAGAGAGATACACTCACACCCACAGAGATACACACACACTCACACATAGATACACACAAATAAATACACAGAGATACTCACGCAGAGAGATACACACAGATACACACACACACTCACTCACACAGCGAGATACTCATAGATACACACACACTCTCACAGAGATATACACACACACACACTCACACACAGATATACACAAATACACAGACGCTCACTCACACAGAGAGATACACAGAGATACACACTCACAAACACACATAGATACACACACAGATACACACACAGATATACACACTCACACACACACACAGATACACACACACTCAGATACACACACACACACACACACAGAATCTCACACACAGAGATACACACACTCATAGATACACACACTCTCATAGATACACACACACTCATAGATACACACACTCTCATAGATACACACACACTCATAGATACACACACTCTCATAGATACACACACACTCATAGATACACACACACACACACACAGATACACACAGAGATGCACACACACTCATAGATACACGCACACACACACACACACACACACACACACAGATACACTCAGATACACACACACTCATAGATACACACACACACACACAGATATACACAGAGATGCACACACACTCATAGATACACACACACACACACACACACAGAGATACACTCAGAGATACACACACACTCATAGATACACACACACACACACACACACACAGAGATACACTCAGAGATACACACACACACACACACACACAGATACACATACTCATAGATACACACACACTCAGATACACACACACACACAGAAATACACACACTCATAGGTCCACACACACACACACAGATACACACAGAGGTACACACACACTCATAGATACACACACACTCAGATACACACACACACACACACACACACACAGATACTCACACTCATAGATATACACACACACAGATGCACACAGAGATACACACACTCTCATAGATACACACACACAGATACACACACACACACAGATACTCACACACAGAGATACACACAGAGATACACACACACACACACACACACAGATACACACAGAAATACACACACACTCATAGATACACACACACACACACACAGATACTCACACACAGAGATACACAAGAGATACACACTCATAGATACACACACACACACTCATAGATACACACACACACACACTCATAGATACTCACACACACACACACACAGATACTCACACACAGAGATACACAAGAGATACACACTCATAGATACACACACACACACTCATAGATACACACACACACACACACTCATAGATACATTCATAGATATACACACACTGAGATACACACACAGAGATACACACACACACAGATAACCACACACTCATAGATACACACACACATACACACACACAGATACACACACACTCATAGATGCACACACACACACAGAGTTACACACAGAAATACACACACACTCATAGATACACACACACACAGATACACACAAAGATACACACTCATAGATATACACACAGACACACACTCATAGATACACACACACACACAGATACACACACACTCATAGATACATTCATAGATATGCACACACTGAGATACACACTCATAGATACACACACACACATACACACACACTTGGATACACACATAGATACATACACACAATCAGAGATACACACACACCCATAGATACACACATAAATACACACACACAGATACACACACACACACACACACTCATAGATACTCATACACACACACACAGATACTCACACACAGATACACAAGAGATACACACTCATAGATACACACACACACACTCATAGATACACACACACACACACACTCATAGATACATTCATAGATATACACACACTGAGATACACACACACACAGATAACCACACACTCATAGATACACACACACATACACACACACAGATACACACACACTCATAGATGCACACACACACACAGAGTTACACACAGAAATACACACACACTCATAGATACACACACACACAGATACACACAAAGATACACACTCATAGATACACACACAGACACACACTCATAGATACACACACACACACAGATACACACACACTCATAGATACATTCATAGATATGCACACACTGAGATACA
>JANJGN010000636.1:345000-346873 GCA_026770705.1 Isurus oxyrinchus
GGATGTGGGGGTATGTAGGGTGTGTGTAGGGTGGGTGTGGGACTGGGGTTGGGGATGTGGGGGTGGGTCTGGGGTGTGGATGTGGGGCTGGGGATGTGGGTGTGGGGTTGGGGGTGTGGGTGTGGGTTTGGGGATGTGGGTGTGGGTGTGGGTGTGGGGTGTGGGGTTGGGAATGTGGGGGTGGGTGTGGGGGTGGGTGTGGGGGTGGGGGTGGGGGTGGGTGTGGGGGTGGGGTTGGGAATGTGGGGGTGGGTGTGGGGTTGGGGTTGGGGGGGTGGGTGTGGGGGTGGGGTTGGGGATGTGGGGGTGGGGTTGGGGATGTGGGGTGGGGGTGGGTGTGGGGGTGGGGGTGGGGTTGGGGAGAGGGGGTGGGTGTGGGGGTTGGGGATGTGGGGGTGGGGGTGGGTGTGGGTGTGGGTGTGGGGTTGGGGATGTGGGGGTGGGGGTGGGGTTGGGGGTGTGGGGGGTGGGGGTGGGGTTGGGGATGTGGGGATGGGTGTGGGGGTGGGGTTGGGGATGTGGGATGGGTGTGGGGGTGGGTGTGGGGGTGGGGTTGGGGGTGTGGGGGTGGGGGTGGGGTTGGGGGTGTGGGGGTGGGGGTGGGGGTGGGGTTGGGGGTGTGGGGGTGGGGTGTGGGGTTGGGGATGTGGGGGGTGGGTGTGGGGGTTGGGGGATGTTGGGGTGTGGGGGTGGGTTGGGGGATGTGGGGGGTGGATGTGGGGGTGGGTTGTGGGGGTGTGGTGTGGGGGTGGGGTTGGGGATGTGGGGATGGTGTGGGGGTGGGGGTGGGGGTGGGTGTGGGGGAGGGTGTGGGCGGTATGGGGGGTAGGGGTTGGGGTTGGGGATGTAGGGTTGGGTGGGGAGTTGTGGGGGTGGGTGGGGGATGTGGGGGTGGGTCTGGGGGGGTGGGGCTGGGGTGTGGCTTGTGGGTGTGGGGTTGGGGATGTGGGGTGGGTCTGGGGGGGTGGGTCTGGGGGGGTGGGCTGGGGTGTGGGGTTGGGTGTGGGGGTGGTGTGGGGGTGGGGGTGGGGGTGGGTGTGGGTGTGGGGTTGGGGATGTGGGTGTGGGTGTGGGGTTGGGGATGTGGGTGTGGGTGTGGGGGTGGGTGTTGGGGGTGGGGTGTGGGTGTGGTGTGCATGTGGGGGTGGGGTGTGGGGCTGGGGGGTAGGGGTGGGGATGTGGGGGTAGGGGTGGGGATGTGGGTGTAGGGTGGGGGTGGGGGTGGGGGTGGGGCTGGGGTTGGGTATGTTGGTTTAGGGTGGGTGTAGCGTGGGTGTTGGGGTGGGTGTTGGGGGTGGGTGTAGGGTGGGTGTAGGGTGGGTGTGGGGTGGGTGTGGGGCTGGGGTTGGGGATGTGGGTGTAGGGTGGGTGTAGCGTGGTTGTTGGGGTGGGGGTGGGTGTAGGGTGGGTGTCGGGGTGGGGGTGGGTGAAGGGAGGGTGAAGGTTGGGTGTCAGGGGTGGGGGTGGTTTGTAGGATGGGTGTAGGGTGGGGGTGGGTGTAGGGAGGATGTAGGGTGGGTGTCGGGGTGGGGGGTGGGTGTAGGGTGGGTGTCGGGGTGGAGTTGGGTTGTAGGGTGGTGTTGTGGGGCTGATGTTGGGGATGTGGGGTGTAGGGTGGGGTGTGGAGGTGGGGGTGGGTATAGGGTGGGTGGAGGGTGGGTGTGGGGATGTGCGTGTAGGGTGGGTGTGGGGATGTGCGTGTAGGGTGGGTGTGGGGATGTGGGTGTAGGGGGATGTGGGTGTAGGGTGGGTGTGGGGATGTGGGTGTAGGGTGGGTGTGGGGATGTGCGTGTAGGGTGGGTGTGGGGATGTGGTGTAGGGTGGGGTGTGGGGATGTGCGTGTAGGGTGGGTGTGGGGATGTGGGGTGTAGGG